>UCQR01098966.1:0-12763 GCA_900474235.1 Cecidostiba semifascia | reverse complement strand
GGCACACGGCTGTCGAGAGCGGCTTTTTTTATCGCTGCAGCGCGGCTTCATTGAATATTTTGACTTCCCCGTTCGATATTTAAATCGAGCTTTTTGCCGCACGTTGCGCCTGAAAAAAAAAAGAGCTGCCGAGAGAGTTATAATACTAATTTGGCGACGCAGCGGTAGATGAGAAAAAGGTGCAATTAGCCGATGATGAAAATCGACGCTTCTATTCATTCCTCATTACGATAGAGCTACGTTGCAGTTTTTACTGAATATCGCACTTGCGACTTTTTCAAGCTGGAGGCCGCGCATCATCGATCCATCGAACAAAACCTCTTGAATTTCAGAATCAGTTCAAATATTTGTATAACCCAGTTGTCGCATCATCCCTCGGCAGCATACGCGTTAATTTCCATACGCGAACGAAAAATACAAAAAATCCGAGTTCGACTGCTTTTTATACATAAATTTTATCTGAGTAGAATTTGTTTAATTACTCAAACGCGATATTTAACTCGCGACCGGCAGTTTTAATTCGCGGAATCCCGTGATGCATATATCGCGAAATAAATTGAAAATCCGGGAAATTAATCGGGAGACGATATTTGTGTATATAGTGTGCACCATGCGTGGCATTCCTACGTATACTGCACATCGTATATATACGTGTGTCGTCATACCGATGAAATTTTCCGAACGCGTGCATCGAAAAGAAAATTCCTCCTGTTATTTTCTCGCATAGCAGTGTGTGTATATATACACAGCGACGCATCATGCGGCTCACGCTCTGGCCATTCGTTTGATATCGGAGGGTTGCTGCTTGCTTGTCGAGACGTTCTTTCGTCTACTATATATAGAGAGAGAGAGAGAGAGAGGAGGGACAGGACCATGTATGCATGCATGCGTCACAACTACGACGACGACGACAGGAGCCTCAGGGGCGCGGCGCAACCCTTTTCTTGCGCGCGGCTGAATGCAAAGCAGCTCTCTCTCTCTCTCGAGCTCTGAGTAAACGCGACTTCGTGCACCGTGCACGGCCCGCTAACTCTCGCCGTCCTCGTCATTGTTCTTTTTTTCTCTCTACTCTCCTGTATGTTGTATACAGCGTCGTGAGTTTTGCAGACGATGCTGTGACCGAAATTTTGCATTATACGTATATACTCTCGAGCGACACTCGACTTAATCTGCTTTTAATTCAATGCTATATAGCTTCTCGCGAGCAAACGTATATAGTCGGTTTGTGCGTATAGCTCCTCGTCTTTTTTTTTGGCGTTATTTGCTCGCTCGAGTGATACACTCCACACGGAATTCTTTGATGTGAACGCGCGTGTTTGAATTTATTCTCTCGCGGTGTCCGAAAGATGAAAGCTCGCGTAGTCTGCGCGTATTTTACGATTCGCCAAGGTATACACTGCCCCTAATTGCGTTTGTGTATCTCAAACGACATTTTCGCTTAAAACTCTCGTTGCAGAAAACACACCAACATATACACACTTTTGCTCTCTCGCATCATGTATATACGTAGAAATAATAAGGGTCGGGCTTCATTGTTCATTTCTGAATGGTAATGGCGCCGGCAATATTACGCCCTTAGCATATGGAAATCCGATTGTTATATCCGTTTGTTAGAGCTACTACTGCGTGTGTGCACTCTATAGCCCGCAACAATGATTCCGCAACGACTTGACTCTCTCTCTCTCTCTCTCTCTCTCTCTCAGTGCGAAGCCAAGAGTATATAGTCTCCTTCTCATTCATCTAAAACGCCCGCGAGAGATGTGTATTAAGAATCCACGGCGGCCAGAAAAAAAAAGTGCAAGAAAATCTCAAGAATTTTTCCGTCACTCGCATTAATACACAGAGGGAGCAGAGAGGGAGCCAGCATCAGAAGCGGAAGAAAATATAGAAAGCCATTCCTACCCCCATTGTTCTTACGAAACAATGCGCTACTGCCCGCCCCTTCCTTCTTCTCCTTCACCTCGGCAACATCGGCATTTTCGCGACGACGACGGCTATACCTATACTATATGAGAGAGAGAGAGAGAGAGGTCGACGTTTTCCTTCCTTCCTCCCTCCAACAGTTCGCGCCTCTCTTTAATGAAAGTAGTAATCGCTTCTCTAGTGTGTACACACTGCAGAAAAGCCATGAATCCCTCTCGTGATGCTGGAATTCATTAAGTTGAAAGAGACGCGCATCATCGACGCGACGGAATAATTATGCTCCGACACGAGAGACGCATCATCTCACTCTCCTCTGCAGCAGCAGTAGCAGCAGCGTCTCGATATTCAGCGAATTCAAATTTCAAAGTGTATTCGGCCGAAGGAAGCCTTTAAAGTGGCTTAAGCGAGAGGCGCCAAGGGGAAAAGAGCCAAAGTAAGACGGCGGCGGCGGCGGCGCAGTTTTCCCTCTCGGAGAAATTTTCCTTCCAACCCCGGTCCCTCTCTCTCTCTGTGTATATATATAGAAGCCGGAACTTTACTCCTGCAGCGGATGAAAAGTTTGAAATTAAGTCGGCTACCTTGTATGGAAAAGTGTACCTATGACCCAGCCCTCTCTTCTCTTGCGCTGCTGCTGCTGCGCGGAGCCAACTGATCCGAGATCCTTTTTTAGATAAGGATACGAGATTTTCAATTACGATTTGCTATGAGAGCAGTGGCGAGCCCCCCGTTTTTCGCGCCTCTCGCCTTTATACTTTTTCCGTTGTTTTTTTTTTCTTTCTCCAACTATACACTTTGGCAACGCTCTGGTCCACAGAAAGTCGTCTGCTGAGATTATCGATATGGAACTTTTCTCCATCCAAAAGTTGTATTTTCGATTCTGAAAGCTTTGTTCTATATTATATCCTCCTCGTCGTCCACTCAATTAATATACCAAATTTATAGCACAAAACACTACTACACTGCGCGGCGTAAAATCGATAGCCAATGACAATTGGCAGGTCAGTGCAAACACTTGAATGGTCGCTTGCATTAAACATGTCCGCGCATCGAAATAACCGTTCGCTGCTGCTGCTGCTGCTGTTCGATACGCCAATCTGGATTATTCATATTGATCGCGCTTGACGGTGTATGTATGTCGCGTTGACCAAAAATTTCCATTTCCACTGTCAATCCAGAAGACAAAGATCAGAGAGATCTGCATTGGAAGCCGCCATTTGAATATGCACGACTGGCTGAGTAGATCAAGTATAATTAGATAGATCCGACGAGCTTTCAAATGCGACATATATATCCCGTGTGCCAATCCCAAATCAGTATTTAATTATCCCGTCGCATCTCTCTTTATAAAAAAAAAAAAAAAAAAAATTGCCGGATTTATCGAAAAAAAAAAAAAGACACGTCGCATATCACTTGTCGAACAACTATACACAAGCGGACTACAACATCACAGTCAACATAAACTAATTGCATTTGCGCTAAAACATCGACGCCGGCACCTATATAGACTCACAATCCTCTCTCTCTGTCGAGCCAGTATACAGCAGCACGCACAACAGAGGCTTGCGCGCGCGCGCTGTTCGTGTAATCGCAGTGAGCTTATATTGACAGGCGCTCGGTAGCGCCTGTATGTGTATATGTATGTGTCAGTGGATCCCAGAGAGTCTGCTATACTACAGCAGTAGCAGCAGGAAGGTTAGCGGATTGGCATTCGATAATTAGTCGTGTTAGTTATGCCGGGCCGTTTCTATAGCCCACTCTCCCCGCGCCATCCCAACTTCCGGCCTTTGATCTGCGCGTATTAATCACATATTGACTAGTGCAACAGGGTTGTCGTTATCGTCGGCTGCTGCTGCTGCTACGAACAATCCCATCTACCGCTGACACGGAAACTCAATAAATGTGCGCCGGACAAATAAGAAATAACGTTAGCTGTATAGATACTGCAGCGTAATTTGCGAAATGAAAGAAAAAAAAAAAAAGAGGAGAGACGTGTATATATACACGCGTCGCTGCACGTTGGTAAATAAAATATATCGCTGATGTCCTCCCAGACTCTGAGTATATATACGCTTTCTCTCTCTCTCTCTTTGATATACCAACTCGTTATTAATTTTAAATTTTCTCCGCTGCCCTTTTAACGGTCTCGTGTACGCACTACTATAGCAAAAAACAAACTCGTGTGTGCAGCCTCTTCGATTTCGAGCGTATGCGAGCTTTATATAACTTTTCGACGCTGCAGCCCCTCGTTAATTTTTTTTTTCCCCTCATCCCTCTCTCTAATATAAGCATTACTAAAGTGCATTTAAACGAGGGGGAGCGAATCCTCGTAAAGCTTGAATCTATATACGCAATTCGGAAGCATATAAAGCGCGCACCTTGAGAGAAAAAGGAGTGTATACAGTGACCTTCTGCAACTATATAAATGCAAATTTCGTGTTTTTGCCAACATCATAATCTCGAAAATGACCTTGTTCTCTCTGATGAAGCGAAAGAAGTTCCACAACGTTTGCTTTATTTTCACGCATCTCTCCTACTGGTTCTATTTACACATTGTTACACTCAAAAATGCTGATTGCGAGCAAATAACAAACAAATTTCACTGCGCAAACTTCGACTCTCTCTCTCTCTCTCTCTCTTTGTCTCTGTCTGTATAAACTTAGATAATCGATGTAGCTATTTCGGCTTCATTACACTCGTGCTCATGAATTTTCGAGAGTATACAGCCAGGAAAAAAGTTAGTCCCACATAAGCAGCTCCTCCACGCAAGACACACGTTTTTTTCCCCTGCGCACATATCGTTCTGCCCGTAGCCCGGCAAAGAGGCGCACGCAGCAAGCAGTATCTGCCCGTCGTTGTCGTGTTTTTCCGCGCGCGCACAATAATTGCCTCGACTTCTGCAGTCGCTGCCCGCCGCGACGTATAAATATATATGTATATGTATATATACACACACACGTATCATAATGCGTTAGCAGTAGTAGCAGCAGTGGCGGTAGTAGAGAAGGGCTACTATGGACCGTGCGCGCGAGCCGTGGAATGCAAATAATTGTTCGGTAGAGCCTAGAGTACAGCGAGAGAAGGCGGTGAATGTACGAAGGAATGTAAATAGAGTCGACTCCTATACTCTACGTCGTGCGCTGCACATAGTGTATAGTACTATATACTGCGTTGCTCGTTCCTTCCTTCCTTCCTTCCTTTCCTCTCGCATTTCATTCTGCGACGATGCTGCTATATATACTGCTGCTTTCTCTCTCTCTCGTTGATCCTTTTGTACGCGCAGCTTTTTCATTCTCCGTCGCCGCCGTGAGGAGGACTGCACGGATATTGTAACGACACTCTTGTGAAAAAATTTATGTAAAAGATGAGATTTTTTTTTTTTTTTTTTTTTTTGAGAAGAAAAGCAAAATTAAAAATTCTGGCCTCGATCATCATGGAATACGCAAACGAAAGGAAAACGAAAAGCTCGCGGAGGCCGAGAGCGGCGAATTACGTGTTTTTCTTGTATGATGAAAGTACACACACACACACAGTATATATAAGCGCGCGGTGGTAAACGCTGATGCCTGCGACTGAATCAATTATCGCCGAGCGATTATATACTCGCTCTCGTAATGATATGCTCTCTCTGTCTGCATTGGCATTGACTTTCGTTATATATATATATATATAGAGCGAAATTGAATCATTCAGCGTAATAATATACACGCGTATAATTGTTTAACATATATGCAAATTTATTTTACACGCGTACGGTGTGTGCGAGCTGATGATGTGTATATATACTGAAATGAAATGTCGAAAAACAAACCACGCGTATATACTCTGAAATTTATTCCGAGACATTGAAAAGGCGTCTATATAATATGATTCCCTCTGCGTTGGCGGCGGCCCTCTCGAGGATATAGAAAAAATACAAGAATAGGGAGTCGTCGTCGCGAAGAGGAGGGCTCAACCGCCTTCTTTTCCCTTTTGTACAAGAGAGAGTGAGAGAGCATCAGAGCTCGCGATTTGAATGCAGCGTATGAACGGCGACTTAAGTCCACCCGTACATGTGTGTGGGTGTAGCAGTAGCTCCTTGAATCTCGGATTACGCGTCTCTTGCCTTTCTCTCTCTCTCTCTCTCTCTCTCTCTCTCTCTCTCTCTCTCCAGACTACATCGGTGTGGCCCGTAGCTACGACGTCGTCGTCGTCTAGAGAAAGAACCTATGAAACTGCTGCTACTGCAGCTACCGGAGATTTCGCCAACTCCGAGTCTCAAAGTAGTCCCTTATTCGCGAAAAGCCCCGTCGATTCTCCAAGTACTTTGCAACATATATATATATATAGTCTTTGGGATTCAGATGCGCGCGCGATATCGAGCGGTCGGGGAATGAATTTTCCTGGCCCCTTCGACGCGTCGACAGCTCTTTGTGGGGATTTGAGACTTTATTTTTTTCTTAGCGCAGATTCTCCATGGCGAAAGACGATTATTATATTTCTGCATTAAATTATCGGGGGATATTATCGCGCGTTTGGAGAGCGATTATGCAGCTCTCAGATATTTACTATAATATAAGAAATAATTCGCCTTGTATACAATAGTCATAGAAAATGCAAATGTATAATAATCCTAATTAAACCTGGTGTGCTTGTAATTACAGAAGCTGCAAACGATAGGCGAGGACTTTTGCGGTCTGGACGTGAACACGCCGTTGGGCGGCCGAGAACCGATGACCGCCGTGCCGGTGATCACCTTCGACAAGACTCTCCTTACTGCAGTCGCCGCGACCTCCACCAGCGACTACACCGTCGTCTTCCTGGGAACGAGCGCTGGACATCTCAAGAAGGTGAGTCTTATTTCCTCTCTCTCTGTGCGGCAACGCATTCTCTCTGATCTCCTCTTCTGCTGTACATATATACCTATACATGTACCTCGTCCCTTGACCTCCATTATAATTGTGCGCCTGGAACTGGTTTCTGGCACTCGCCAAGACTATAATACCGTCGAGGCTTGCGCATTATACAGAGGACGAGGATTATATTTCCTTTGGAACAGAGAACGAAAAAAAAAAATCTACGAAATCACGCGTTATTTTAAAATATTCTCGCTGAATACGTTTAATTTTTTTTTTTCTACCCCTTACGGAGAAGAAGAAATGGGAAACACGATTCCAGCACGTATTAGCGCACTCGCACACACACACACACGTAGTG
This sequence comes from Cecidostiba semifascia, assembly GCA_900474235.1. Taxonomy (NCBI): domain Eukaryota; kingdom Metazoa; phylum Arthropoda; class Insecta; order Hymenoptera; family Pteromalidae; genus Cecidostiba; species Cecidostiba semifascia. The sequence goes on along the minus strand of UCQR01098966.1, from coordinate 5,647 downwards.
TATAATTAAACGAAACATTTTTTCCCATCTCCGCGAGAGCCGGATTAAAAAAAGCGAGTATACAGCTGAGCGCGGAATGATGAAAAGGTGCTGCGCGCGCATGCCAGAAAAGGAGCCGACTCACGAAGGCTATATCCTAAACGCGACGTTGCACACGGACTCGTTTTGTCGGAAAAATCTCTCCGGCTAGATTCGAGATCCTGATAAAGCGCTCTCTTTTTTCGGGAAAATTTATCGCGACCTTAGCTCCCTTTTTTTTTCTCATCTCTCCTCCTTCTTTAACCCGCACGAGTTTCTCCGCGTGTGTCTCTATTTCCCTTCGTTATATTCAACCTTTTTTCCGGGACCAAGCGTCAGGAACGAGCGCGACTTTTTGAAAAATTCAAGCCACGCGTATATGGAAATTTCTCGCAGCTCGGATATATATACAGAGCTCACGTAAATTTTTCGAAGCGGCATGTAAAAACTCGAGCTTTTAAAAAAACTGTCGGATCGTTTAAGCGTTTTAATATTGAATGGCTTTTTCAAAAGTATATTCAGAGTATGCGGGCTGGAGAACAAAAAAAAAGCTAAAAAACACACACACACACACACACACAGAGCTATACTGCATCGTATTTCCATTAAATTTCATTCCCGGCCCGAGTATAATCCCAGGACGCCGAGAGAGTCATAACATGCAATTATAATAAGCAAACTTTGCGCCAGCGCGGCTAAAAGCCCAGTTATCAAAATCTCGTCTTTCAACTGTGCGCGCGAGCAGCTGCTTATAGTCTAGGTGAGCGGGCGAGAGGAGTGGATATTGAAAGTTTTTCAATAAATTTTCGTTTACCTGCCCGGCGCGGCGTCTTAATAACGAAATTCGCGGTCTCGCTAAACGCAGCGCTCCTTCCGACCATCACCACAGCAGCAGTACCCTACCGAGAGTCAAGTGGATGGAAGCTGTAGTATAGTCGAGTCGAGTTTGCAAGTTGAAGAGGTATAAGGCGGTGCCCCCCACGATCAATAAGAAAATGCCTGCCGCTGCTTCGCTTAATTCCCGCGGGATTATGCGCTTATTAATAATAATCGAACTTGTACACTCTCAGCCGCGGAGCTGAGAGAGAAAAAAGGAACGGGTTTGCTCGCGGCTTTCCTATTTTATAAACGCGCTGAAAAATTTATCAGTATATAAGCAGGAGCAAGCATATAAAGCAGCCTGCTAAAGTTTTAAGATCGCGCTCGGGCAGGAGAAAAAATAGGAGAGAGTATACAGAGTATATAGGGAAAATAATTATTATACACCGGGGTAAAAGTGCGCTCGTCCGGGCCGTTATCGCGGTGAGTTTTCTTCTTCCCGGGCGCATGATCCTCTCGCGCGCGGGCAAATTAATTAGGGTCGTCGGAGGTCGTCGAGCTGCGCGCGCGCGATCGCGAAACACTTGATGCACACGCGACTGCAGCCGCAACTTCATAATCCACCCTCGGGCGCGGCCCCTGCAGAGAGAACTCTGCCGCCGCGTCGTTATTTCTCCTTCTTCTTCCGCCTTCTCCATGCCTATACCTCTATCACCTGTCCTTCTTCTTCTTCTTCTTCCTTCTCTCTCCTTTCTTTTGTTGCTAATCGAGTTTCACCGTTATGTCGCTTCGTGCGCGCGTTGTTTGCGCAACTTTGAGTTATTATACTTTCGAAAAAGTATTACCTCATCTCGTCTCTTTTCTCTCCGCGCGTGATAGTATATACAGTATAGCGAGAAAAAAAAATAGACCCTACGGTGGTGGCGATTTAAATTTTAAATAAGAAACGCGTATATACTGTGTAAAAAAAATAAGAAGAAGAAGAAGTAGAAATCCCGAAGAATGGAAGAAGCTCGAAGGGTGCCTTCAACGCAACCCGTCGCGCATACATATATATATACACACACGGTGAAAAAAAATCGAGGAGGATTCGAGAAGGAGGTGTGTCTCGGATGAGCCTCTCGGATATCGGATAGCGTGTTTGTTTGGAAATAACCGGACGACACGAGGGGAAAAATTCATCGGGCGCGGCTGCTGCTGCACTGATCGAATTTCTCGAATTTCTTCGCGCCTTCTTCAATCGGATCGCGCGCGCGCGAAGAGACGCGACGATTTCGTTTTCTCCTCCAGACACGCACATATACGCGCGTGTGTTATACATATATACGAAGCTTCCTCTTTCAGACTTTTGTCTGATGCTGCTTCGCCGCCTGAAATCAAACGGTATACTGATGTACGCCATGCGATACACCCTGATGTACGTGTATGCGTGTGTGTCTGTTTCGCAATCCTTTTAAAAATGACCTTTATTGTCGATCAGCCGGTTGATTTTTTTACATTTCGAATACGCATTAGAGCGACGCATATGTGACGTGTATCGATTACTCCTGTCAGCTCGCATTTGACGATCGGTATATATCGAATAACCTGCATCAACGGCGAGCTAAACATTTATTCGTTATTATTCGTGACGTGTTATAGTCCCGTTGGAAAATGAAATAATATCAAATTCCTCTCTCTCCGTCGACTGGCAGCCGAGAAAAGGACACGTCTTGGCTTCTCTGCGACGTTCCATCATAGCGAGAAGCTCCAACGTAATCGCGTTTCCTCGTCGGGGTCCTGTGTCTCTCTCTCTCTCGCACGACCTTAATTTCGCATTATTTCGAACAAAGCCCGGCCGTGTAGTCTCCCATCCTCATCCGTCCGTCGTGTCCCCATGATCCTCAGTACGCAGCGCCCGTAAGATATCTCAGAGAGCAGAGAGAGAGAGAGAGAGAGCGATTCGCATGACGGCGCCTTCAATCCGCGCTTAAGTAATGAGATCGACGTTGCACGCGCTCTACTGGGTCTCGCACAGGAAATCCACGCCGCTTTTAATCCGATCCGGGATAAACATTTTACTTCCTCTATATATACAGAGAGACAGACGCCGAAAATATCGTGCGATAATTAGTGGCTGTATATTGAGAAACTCTTTAGGCTGCTGCTGCAGCGCTCTGAATTTCACGCTATGGAAATCCGGCATGTGTGTTGTCGCAGCAGCTCTCTTTTAATTGGGATCTCATTAGGGTCAGTATTATAGCCGCTTTGAAAAGCTGATACCCTTTTCCGGAACCCCTGCTTGCTCTCTCTCTCTCTCTCTTTCTCTGTCTCACTCTCTCAATCATTTCGATATCACGCGCCGGTGTATCTGTAAGCCGATACATTGTGAAAGTCGTCGGGAGAGATACTATAGCCCAGAGGATTATAGAAAGACTAGGCGAGGGCGAGTGTCGCTTTTCTTTACGCGCTAATTGTCAGCGCAACGTGTGTGTGTGTGTGTTCGTTATGTATGCATATATACGGTCTAATTTTCTATTTATCTATATATACCTCTCTCGGAATAATATATCGACACGTCTGCATGATGCGAGAGAGCACCAAAGTACGCAGCGAGAGTATAATATATAGTTCGAAAAATGAAAGTTGCATTAAGCTGATAAGGCAATAAGCTTGACGATAAAAAAGAAGCTGCGGAGAAGATACGTCAAGGTGCGAAAGAAGAAGAAGAAGAAGAAGAAGAAGAAGAAGAACGAGCTCTCCTCGAAAGCGAAAAGCAATCGAAAAGTGTCAACGGCTCGGGCTCCGGGATATGAAAATAAAGCCCGGGAGAGATATCCCTCCGGCGAAGATGGCGTCTTCGATAGCCTCTCTCGAACGAACGAACGAACGAACGAGAAGTGAATAGATGATTTCCGCGCGAGATTCGCGAGCGTATATAGCAGCTCCAAGGGCCGAGAGAAGAGGAAAAAAAGGGATAGATCGAGCTTATATATACGATCCGGTTGCAGCAGCTACAGCATCAGCAGTCCCTCTTTTATCGAGCGCTTCGCTGCGATTCTTCTCAGCTACGCCTGATGCTGCTATACCTCTGAGTTTTATATATACATATACAGAAGAAGAAAGCTGCACGCGGTATATATACAGGAGGAGCCAGATAAGATTGCGCAGAGATAAGCAGCCGATCCAGCGATAACTTGCAGCAGCGTATAGTGCGTCTCCTGATCTTCTCTTTTAAGAGTATATAGACGACGACGGCTGCATTTTTTTTACGCCGTTTCGATTGATTTAGATGCAACGCCGTTAGAGAGTTATACTATATGCTCGATATATCGCAAGAGTTGGGCGCGATTGGATTTTATTCCTCATCCTGGCTGGCATATCTCTATACTGCATAAGTCTTTCAATTTTTCCTCTCTCGTAATGCAATATTGATTCTCTGCTCATTGAGGCGGCGAAAGCTGCATATATATACAGCAAGAAGTGCAAGCGAGTAATTGCTCAACGCAAGCATCGGAGCGTATCCTATATATACTCTCTCTCTCTCTCTTGCAATGCATATTGAGTAATTCCTTATCAACTGCCGCAGCCGCTGGATGCATGCATGCAACTCTCCGATGATTGATACTTGTCGATGCATATCGTTGCGAGTGTGTAGTATACGTGTATATACACATATAGCCAGGATATTCGATGCAAAAAGAAGAAGAAAGAAATAATTCAGTTATAATGCACAGTAGCTCCGGTCATAGACACGTCAGTTTCATTTGTGGCCTTTACGTCGTCGTCTTACGGCATCGCGTCCTCGGGTTATAGGAGGTAGAGAGAGAGAAAAAAAGGAGGAAGTGACGGCGAAAAAAGGCATCGCGAAAAGAAGAAGAAAAAGCGTGTCGACAACAGAGAGAGAGAGAGAGAGAGAGAGAGAGAGAGAGAGAGAGAGAGAGAGAGAGCCACTGCGTGGCCAGCGCAGCCGCGATGAATCGCGCATTCGTGCGAGCGGAATCCAAAGAGACAAACACACGAAGATATAGCAGAGCAAATAGAAGAAAAAGAGAAGGAAGAGGCGAGCTGCTGATGCACGTTTCTCGAGATGAGTATCTTTTGGAGAAGAGAAAGAGCGAGACCGAGAAAACGGAAATCGAGAGAATTTGCGTATTATCTTATAGGTTCGGTTTAGCAGCTATACACTTCTACTCCGTCGTCAATCATTGTTCTGCTATATACAGTGTGTCTTTGGTTAATTATAGCCTCTGCTCCTTCCGGCCGATTCTGAAAGACCTTGAGAAAAATGCAGCCGAGGCGGCGAGAGAGTCGTGGAGAAAAAAATTTTTGCATCGGTAATGAACACATATAACGGGAACACACACACACACACACACGTTCTGCGTAATCCGTCATAACATTTCGTCGGCCGGTGTACCATATACACACATATATATATACCATATTATAAGTATATGTCTCTCTCTGCACTCTGGTCGAATAAGGTGTTTCGGCGCACATGACCTTATTTTAGGGCTATGTAATTTCAGCAAAGCGGTCGCAATCAGTGGAGAGGCCGCGGCAAAATTAACTTTCTTCCTTCTCCTGCACATACAATATATATTTTAGCCGAGCGGTGCGTTAGTATTCGTCAAAATAAAGAGAGCAAAAATTGACGCCCATTAATATTTATGTCTTTTTTACCGCGAGAGATCGCACGAAACGTCGGCGGCCCTTTCCTTTTCGACGATATAATGATTGCGAACCGCCGCGGCGGCGAAAGTATATAATACGAGAGGAGTGTGCGCAATTATCGATATTACTGCTGCGCACTTTTTTTTTTTTTTTT
>UCQR01098962.1:0-26795 GCA_900474235.1 Cecidostiba semifascia | reverse complement strand
GGGGGGGGGGGGTGGTGGTTAGTTCAGATTTATGTGTTTGGGGTTTTGCTGGTTTCAAGTTTCTTTCTTTCTTTTGGTAGAGTGTGTTGATTGAACTGTGACGACGTTACATTTGTAATTAAATATCACGACACGGTGTATATATTAATACAGAAATAAAGAGGTCGGAATTCGTGTGGGAGTCTTTATAAGGACGCGAGTTTCCGGATCCAGAAGTGGACCGCATTTATGGAAGCTATACCAAGTATAAAGCGCGTTCACTTTTTTTAACTCTTAAAAATGTGTATACCCAGCATCTTTTACGCATATTATACTCATCTCAAATTATACGCTCAAAAATCATAATTCGAACCTAATAACCATTAACAAGCCTGCATCAAAAAAAAAAGAAGAAGATAACAACAACCGCGATCGCACACAACAAGCCCGACAAAATAATACCCCGCAAAACCGCGTTCCGTAATTTGATTGCTCTACTCTCTCCTCTCTTCTTCTTTCTCTCGAAAACAAGAACAGAGAGACCAACTCGCGCACACACACCGGCGTCGAGAGTAGGAGGAGATCTCGCGTTCCGGGAATCGAAGAAATTTCCTGCCTCTACCGACCACACCCAGACCCATCTCCTCTCGCACACTTACTCACATACATTTATACACACTACTTCGCCTTTCTCGCCGAAGATGAATCCCTCGAGGCGGTCCCGGGAATTCCGAAAAAAAGGATGAACCTCTAATCGTGGACCGGTAGTCCAGAGAGATGTATCACCCTTTTCATGTCTCTGTGAGAGAGCGATTTTCTGATGGTGAATCAGGATTATGTGCGCGTTGGTGGGTGAGAAGTTTTTGTATTTTTACGCGTATATATTCACACACACGCCGACGTTAATGATTCAAGATGGAATTACACGGCAGAGAGCGCTGTCTATGCAAATCCGTGAAATCCTAACGCTGGTCACTTTCACAAAAAAAGCGATACGATGATGATGATTGTAATTCGGAAAAATCATCTCTCTCGCGTAGTATGCGTGTAACCCGATATACAAATTTCCATTTCATTTTCTGCATATATATTTTGCTTTATAGACTCTCGTTAGGGTGTCGGTTCGGCGCGCGGCTTATTTTCTAAATTCATTTCCAGCCGCCGCCGCCGCCGGCCTGCCAAATGAGTAATCAGGATATGGATTTAGATGTGAGCTCGTTCGCGCGCGGGAATTTCCAAGCTCATGTCGGCGAATCAATTTCGCGCGAGGAGTAGTAGGCTTTTTTCTTATTCAATGCAGTAATTCTGTTGTGTCATTATATACTGTAGCTAGGAGATATAGGCTGTGTATTAACACGTCTCTATAGCTCTCTTTCTCGAAAGACGTGTGAAGGATACGTGCTTGGATATAAATAAATTAAGTTTGAAAATGTGTAGTATGTTGGAGGGGTTGGGTTGTGTTTTTTATTCGTCAATGTTATTGCGTCTATTTGCCTCGTAAGTCAGTGTGTAATCGAGTTGTTGGACAAATAAGGTATTCCTGGAGTACACATGTACACGTGAACTTAAAGTAAACAACATTAATAGCACGTATCTTTTACGCAAATTAACGCTGCATACCTTTCGCTTAATTTTACATCTCCTCCCACACGCGCTTTCTATATGTCCACGAACTCTCGCAGCTGATCCTTATCTCCTCGTCCGTCTCGTATACACCGATATACATTACACAATATAATCGAAGTTTTGACAGCGCATCTCCCCGCATACGAACTTTCTCGCTGAATAACATCACACAAACATGCGGCTTTGTTCGAGAGAGAGAGAGAGAGAGAGAGAGATATAGGCACACCGTTTATAAACAGCTCGACTCGCCGCGCGGATTATTATGAAATCGAGGTAGGTGTGGGTCAGATGGTGGCTATACACTTTATTTGGTCGTCGTCGTCGGATGGAGAGAAGGACCTTTTGTGGTATTGATTTTTGAGAAAGTCGCTGATTGCGAGGTTCAAAGGTTATATACCGACTATACCGACGTCGAATCAAAATTAAATATCAGAATATAATGTAATGTATAAAGCAACAATTGTTTCGAATTACAAAGTCAGCTGAAAATCAGCCACGTCCATCTGGCTCCAAAAATGAGCATCGCTGCGCAGAAATGCAAACTTTCGGCCGGCACACGTCGCAGCAGCAGCAGGTCAGGTGGCTCGTGCGAGGAATTCTTCGACCCACGCACGAGAGAATCTGCCCGTCACGCAATTCGAGTGACTCTCTGAAAGTAGATGCTATCTCTCTCTCTCTCTCTCGGCTGCTTTCTCGAGACTGGATGATGATGGTCAGTCGTATGCATGCGTTATTAAAACATTGTAGGATCTAATTTCTTGTTTCTCTGTGTATTGTAATCAAACAATGAACTACTATAATACAGAGTTCGTATATAGATTTTCTCTTTCCCTGTGCAGTATTATACAGTGAGATGAGAGAGAGAGAAAAGACATATTGACCGCATTTTTTCGAATGAATCGACAACGCGCCAAGAAGAGCCTTCATTCATAACGCTATTTGTGACCCGTTTGTCCGAACATTGACAAACAAATCGTCCTCTCTCTCTCTCCCTTTTCTTTGTACACAAAACACCTCGCCCTTCTTTTCAATCGCTGCTACAACACACACGCACACACACACACACATGCGATATAATATACTCTCGTCCTGTCACTTTTATTATCATTTCATTATACGCGCCTCCAGTATTATAATTCTTCTTTTTTTTTCTCATCGTCATCCTTTCTCTCGTACGTACACATATAATGCATACACTTTCGACTTGACTTCTCACTCTTCCATTGTTTAATTAATCGCTCTTCGGCTTTTCATCGGCTTGTCTCTTCGTTCGATGACGCTGGACCTCCTTCCGATATGCATCATCATCATCATCATCATCATCATCATGATCGGCGGTGAACGTTTTGATGTGGAGTAGAGAAGAGGTGTCGAGGGCGTGGTTACGTGTGAATACATTACTGCAATTGGATCAAAGTGAACTTTATTTCTTTTTTGCATTCAAAACTTTTATCCACTTTCTAAGTAAAAATTGATTAATCGTCTCACCGCAGACTTTCCAAGAATTAATTCTCTCTAGCCACCCAAAGAGATATGATCCTCACATCAGGTGACTTGATTAATCGTCAAAGCTCTCTCGCTCTCTCATTCGCCAATAAAAAAAAGCATCCGCGCGTCTTGTTGCATTTTCATTGACAGCCGTTAAAGAGCTCTGCTCTTTGTAGGACAAATTTTTTTGCGCCTCCCATTGATCCTCGCGCGCGCGCGCTTTTACCTTCACCTTTTTTTCCTTATACTCGCTCGCGGGGCCGGCTAAAAATACAATAGTCATCGCGCGCCTTCTCTCGACGATTATCCATCATACTTCGTGCGCGCGCGACGTTAATAGAATCATTCGGCCGTAAAAAATTTTGCGAAATATTCGGTGAGCTACCTGCGCCGGGCCGATATCATAACGAGATATACCATAACGCACAAGTGCAGATCACACGCCGGCAAAGCGCTCTCATTAGCATACAATGCTGTCCCCCCAGCTTTTACACACACACGCACACACACACACTCGGACCGGCTAATGGGATCGCGCTGCGACGACACGCACCGGACCCTGTGTGTGTGTGTGTGTAATGTCGTATCGTGCTCTTAATACTAAAATTGTCCTCCGAGTCGTCGCTCGGATAAACAGCCTAGAGAGCGATTGACGGGAGTTGAGATCTTTCTGATGCGTAGTTGGGGATTACACGTGATGTATAATATGTACACAAGTATTTAGATAATAATTTTTTTTCCAGAGAATTTTCTATTTTGTTATGAATGTCGGAGACGACGAAAAAAAAAGTTGAGTTGCGTAAGGGAGTATGTATACTTGCGGCTCTTAAAGATTTTACTATCTTAAAATAATATCTCGAATATGTCCCTTGCCTCATTACGCGTGTATATATACGTGTACACACACAGCGTACGCGCTGTCATGTTTTGCGAAATTGACGAAACGGCCTGGTGATTTATATCGCGTTAGCAAAAATCAATTATATGCCGCCGTCGTCGTGTTCTTTTTTTCTCTCTTCCATATACGCGACACTCGATAATGTAGGCGCTTTTGCAAAAGTGTATATTTAAATTTAAAAAACCATAACAATTTCACGGTATAATCGTTATTGCCTCCTATATACTTGTTTTTTTTTTGTCGGCTCACCCTTCGAAAGAACGAATCTTTACGACACACAGGATATTTCTCCCACGACGGCTCCCCGCCTGCGACGACAGATTGTCGCGGCGCCTTCTTCTTCTTCTGATGTGCTTGTGATCTCCCCCCTCGTAATAATAACGAGCGACGACAGCATCTTGATTCGATAACCGATTTTTATATCTCATCCCGCGTCGGCGGCGAAGACCACATACCGATTTATTCGCTACCGGTCTTTTTTTTTCTTCATTTCGGCGGCCCCGGTGAACGAGTTTTTCTCTCTTTCTCTGCCGCTACGGGAATGTTTCTCTGCGCGACGACGTGAAATATTAAAAAGGTGTTTCGTGTTTTGAAATAATGCGGAGGTTCTTTCTCTCTCTTGAGATCTCGTGTGGATGTGTGTGTATGTGTACTACCGGTAGAGATGATTCGATATGTTAAGTGCTCTCGAGTTATCGCTCGCGAATCGCGCGATTCCAAGCTGGAGATTGCGGATGGGTTATTGTCTGTAGCTGCTCATACATTTTCAAACACTTGTATCCTTTGTTTCCAGTAGACAAAACATAAGCAAGATTGCCATCGGGGAGACGGGGGCGGCAAAAAATTGCAGCCTTATTCTCGGAGAGCAATTACCGCGCATCTTCACTGAAAATATAGACAGAGAGAAATAGGGAGGGAGAAAAAAGGTCAATAAATATTGTATATTTAAACTTCAAAAATGTAAATTTTGAGGTTATGTTTGTGTACAAAAACGCGAAATTCAAATTTACCATTGCGAGGGTTACGTTAACCGAAAAAGCCAAAGCGCGACTTCTCTCCATCTCTTCCCACGCGCTATACTCCAGCTGGCGCGCGCACTTGACGATCTATAACAACACCCATCCGACAACTCGTCGGCTGCAGGTTGCGGCCGGCCGCGATTATGCGGGTGAAGTGCCAGGGCGGCGCAACTGCGGCAGCGGCAGCTCTCCTATCCGATCCAGGAAGCAATCATCCCGAGCTCTCTAATACCTTTAAGCAGATAAACGCCGGCATGGGGACATGCGCGCGCGCGAGGAGTGTAGGTATAGATAGCCGCTCGCTCTCAATTGTGCGTACAGCAGCGAGATTTCTCGCGCTCGGGACTGGGTTGTTTGTTGTTTTTATTATTATTCTTTTTTTTTTTAATCAGTATAGGAGTATATAGGTAGTTTTGGCTTTATGGAGGACGTTAAATCGCTGATGTAGACCGCATTAATTTCAAAGCGATTATTCGAACAAGTAGCATTATAGCCGTTTAAAATAACTTATACGCAGTCGAGAGCGAGACTTGTCATTCCTACTTTGTATTTCTCTGTGTACACAACTAAAAACGTGGTCTTTATATACCAAAACTATATCGGGCTGTAGCCTATAGGATACATATTTTCAACTCGTTTTTAAGCGCAACAAACCGCCTTATCAAGTCCAACAACCGCAAGATTGACCCAAATTGTTTTCATGCCTCGACTCTCAACGCACATACACACAATATATACCCATATATACAAGCTTGAGACACGTACTCAACTCTAACATACACTTTCACTCGCGCCCCACACGACGGTCACAATTTTCCAAAAAAGACAAGCTATAATCCCAAAACACACTCTTCTAATATACAGTACACTCGCGGATGAGTCACAGCAGGGTCTTAGCCAGCGGATTTCCGGGTTGAAAGACCTACCTTGACAGCTTTTTTTTTATTATCTCTCGCGGGTGCATTGTGTGTGAGTGATGCATTGCACGCTGGCGAAGAAGAAGGAAAATATAATTGTAGACGCGCGCGCGGCGTTAACAAGCTCCCGTGATTTGTTATTCTTCTTCGAATAGCTGATGTGTGCTGTTAACACCGTTTTTCGACGTTCGCGCGCTACGGAAAATATATATACGCAGCAGTATTAGTTGTCTGTCGAGCGACGTAGTTATAATAATAATATTTCTGCCTTGTCAGAAAGACGCTTAAAAAAAAATTCTTAATATCTTCACGCTCGTACGATATATAGGTAAAAATCTAGATCCTCGAGATCGAAGCTTTTCGCGTGTCCCCGATGATGTATATATATATATTTCGCGCTCGCTTACGGTCGTTGCACAATGCGATAAAAGCGGGACCTTGGGCGCCGCCACGCGAGAGAGGTGTATGTGTGTGTGTGTGTGTGTGTGTGTGTACTGCAGCCGTACCGGATATACGCAGCGCCGCAGCCGCAGGCGAAAGGGACAGTTTTGCAGTGTATACGCTCGACGCCCGTATATCTCGCGCGCATTCGCCTCTAGCGCAGAACGAGAGAGAGATATATAGGAGCTTGAACTGGAGCAAGGAGTAGAGTCGTTGGGAGTGGTTTGTTTGGTGGCTGAGGGACACTTGATGTGTTTGGATGCGGGTTTTTTTTTTTTTGAGGGATTTTGATTGTATACGAAAATGTGGATAACAAAGTGTAGTAGTAATGTTCTTGAACTAGCCAGACAATTATTACTATTATAGTAGAGTAAAAATTTCATGTACTTTGACCCATCAGAGATTGCGTATCGTAAGTGCTTGTGCTCAAAGTTGAAAAATTGAGCTTGATAAAAGTGGGGACTGAATTTGCCATCAGTACAGAAAAACTTGTTAGCGATAGTAGCTGGAAAAATATCGTTATTTGTTTCATACAGCTCGTTAGATTGCATAACAAATGTGACTCTGGTCTCTCTCTCCACGACAATTCCGTAAAAATGAATCGATGATGCAGCGATTATTATTATCAGACCCCCGTAGTCTTGCGAATATATTTATTTTTCTCTCTAGTTTTAAAAACTAAATTTGCCTATCACTCAATAGCTGCCCGCCTCGTCATAGATTTACCTAATACTGAAAACTTTCCGTTCGAAACCCAAAATCAAAACCCAAACTTGTGACATGCGTACGCTGCACTATTATCAGAAATTAAAGCACTACGACACAGTATAAACACGTTCGCATATCATATACTGTTTACCATCGTTATCCAACATGAGCTGCGAGCTATTTTTATCCTTATTAAAATTGCGACTAATTAGTTCCTTATTCAAATCCAAATATCCCGCTAGCAGATACATATTCCATTTCAAGCTCCAAATCCAACTACAACAAGTGAATCACCTCAAAATCTTTCTGCATACCACTCGGCGATATCCCTTCACGACACAACCAAACTCCAACGAAAGCCAGCAAATCGCGTCAACTATATATAATACAACGGCTCTAGTATATACTATACATATATCTATAAAACGCGCCAAGGCGCGCACAAAAACATTACTCAACCGAGCGCGTATAATGTGTATATATATATATACTCGCGCTGCTGCTGCTGGCCATTATAAAATCAACTGAAAATTACGTAAAAGCGCTCGCTCGCCTCGGGCCGTGGCACAGAGAGCCGTGAGTAAGGTCGGCCGCCCGGCCCCAAGCAACTCTATACGCATTGCGTGTCTATGTGTGTGTTGCTGTGTATAGTGGTATGTATATGTGTCGTATAGAGAGCCGCCGTACGGAAAGATTTGGTGCCGTTGTTTGCTGGGGTGACGAAATTCAGTTTGGTTATAGGGTTGATTTTGTGATGATGTCGAATTTTTGGTTGTTGTCGTGTGTAGATTAGGTTCTTTTATGCATCGGTATGTATTACAGTAATATTTTGTACGCCGTGTGCGGTATATTTTCACAGTAATTTGTTTCGCAGCTAAAGTAACAGGTTACTCTAAATAACACTTATTCATCTAAATCCTCGAGAGTCCTGCAATATTTCTGAACGTTTTCAAAATGAACAACAGAAGAGATTGGAGATTTTTAAATCAAAATTTTCAGCTTACGCCACTAAAGTTTTGTATTAGAAACTGTTGCGAGTCACCTATGCATAACTTGCTTTTGGTTGGGCCTACCTGGGCCGACATGCTATAACTGCCTAAGTTGTTTATTTTGGAATGATTTCTACTGAATGTCCTGGTAAAAATCGATATCAGTTTAAAGCTAGTACATAGCTCGTATTAACGGATATCGGCGAAAAATTGGTACATTTTTCGACCAGCGATGAAACGCTTTTTCGGACATTTTTTGCGCATTTGTTGGAGTAAGAATATAGAGTTATACCGTATTACAAGGAATTTTTAAGCTTGTAAAAATAGATTCCATTGTCTAAAGCAAAGCACAAGTGATAGCTAGTTGATGACTATGAAAGTGCTACGCAAAATAAGTCGAGTCAAAAAAGTGAAAAATTAAGAAAAAATCACGAACATCTTTGTATGTCGTGCTTGTGTAACTCTAATTGACTGTTAATTGTGTAAACCGTTTGCCGTTTGTTAAATTTGTGTAATCCGTAGGGGCCTCTTTGCAATTAGTGTATGACCCAAGAAGTATGAAAGATTTAAGGTTATGTTTATTCCAACAAATACTCCAGAAATGGGAGAAAAAGCGTTTCATCACATGTTATATCTAGCTATTACAGACTGTATCTCATAGCCATTTCTTGGTTCTCTGACCATTTTAAATATTTTGATTTCTACCAGGGAGGTACATTGTTCAAATGTAATATAAAATATATCGATGAATTTTATTATGTTTTTTTTCAAAGATATACTTATTTTCTCCGAGTTTTATAGTATTTTTCTGATTTTATTAATTCAATTTCACCCCATTGCTACACTCATGAATCCTGTCTTTAAATTATAAAATTAAATTATTGAAAAAACGTACACCCTGGTAGAAATTCGAATATTTAAAATGGGCTGGAAACTATGAAATCGCTATGAGAAATAGTCTAGACATAGCTTGTGATGAAACGCTTTTCGTCCCATTTCTGGAGCATTTGCTGGAATAAACATAACCTTAAATCTTTCATATTGATATTACTTCTTATGTCAAAAATTCCTTGTAATACGGTATAACTCTATATTCTTACTCCAATAAATGCGCAAAAAATGTCCGCAAAAGCGTTTCATCGCTGGTCGAAAAATGTACCCATTTTTCGCCGATCTCCATTAATACGAGCTATACGTACTAGCTTTAAACTGATATCGATTTTTACCAGGGCATATAAAGTTTACACTTGCAAACAAATATGTTCCATATTTCCTCATGTTTAACCACATTAGGAAATATACAATACAATTAAACATAATCGTCGTAAAACAAACGAATTAGGTATGCTATAGCCTTTATTCATTAAACTATATCGATCCGTTTCCAATAGATATTACTAATCAAAAAATTTTCAAAAAAAAGTCAATAATATTTTAAAGCAAAGCTATACTTTCGCAAAAAAAACTCACGCATAGCGTTGACGCACATATCAGCCCTAAAAATTCCAAGCTATATAATAAATTCAAAGCCACGTAATATATAATAACTATACATAATGAAAAGGACAACCCATATAAAAATATAAAGGACAATGGTGCGCACTATACACCGCTGATATGCAGTAGTGACAACGATTTTTCCTCAGCAGCGCGGCGGCGGTAATGGCCGTTCAATCACGGGCTAATAAGAGCGCGCGCGAGCCGCGACTTTTTCCCTCCCCTTCATTTTGCGAAACGCGCTGCATAAGTTATGGACTACTCTCGTCGCACGCGCGCGTTACAATTGCAACAGTTTTCTCGGCTACCGTCGCGCGCCATTTTTTCCGCGAGTTATAAATCAAAATCCGCGAGAGCGTATAATATAATATAATATATACGTGTGTGTTGTGTGTAGGACGATGATGAATAACGGGCGACCTTAATGTTCCGACGTTTACAATCGGAGGATGAAAAATCGAAAGTGCTCTCCTCGCCCTCGTCTGTATATATACGTATATATACAGACGCGGCTGCATTGTTCAAGTTCAATCGAACGTAAATGATCCGCGGGGAGTGTGCGCCGATCGATAAGATTGTTTTGAGCGATTGGCCGGCCGCTGACTCTCTCTCTCTCTCTCTCTCTCTCTCTCTCTGTGTGCTGGGAGTAGTTATAATTGAATTGATCGTGCGTGCGATTCTTGAGAGCTTTTTTTGTTTGAGAGAGTGAGGATTGGAATTTCAGTGCTGGAATGGTATTATGAGGATGCGTTCGTATAATCTTATAGCGAATCCGTCTGGAAGTATGAGAATTTATTGGGAAAAATGTATGTCGACTATATAGTTTCAAAATGCGGATACATCAGACAACAAACAAAAAGAAAAGTGTCACGATCGGCATTCTTATCAAAATATCAGATAAAGTACACATTATACGCTATCTCTGTCCCCACCGTCGATACTCTCTTACCTAAATCCCAAAAAAAGCAAACACAGTTCGCCGAATAAATATCCCAACGTCATACCGGCGCACACTCAACGCCGGGACCCACATTTCATCGGCGGCGAGGCTCGTAGAGAACTTGCCGGACAGGTTTTCGACTCGCGCGGCAATGTGTACATGTGCGCATACACGCGAGAGAGAAAGAGATAGAGAGAGGCGCAGAGCTGCGCGTGCAAGTTTCTTATCAGGGATCCGCGCGATAATTCAATCCTCCGCGGATAATCAAGTGCTCGACAAAGCCTGGGCTACCGGTATTGAGCAGCTCTCTCTCTCTCTCTCTCTCTCTCTCTGCCTTGTGCCATATATACCTGTGTGTATGCATTATTATGTGTGTATAGGTATACACATACACGAATGTATAAGTGCGCGCGCGCTCTCCAAATCAGCTCGTTAATTTTCATTCTTTTCCGAGCTGGTCGTAGAGAGAAAGAGAACGATAAAATCTCGAGTGCGTATAGCAGTGAGAGTAAACCTGTATACAAGGACTCGACGCTGCCTGGATAAGTAATGGGTTACCAGTGTAGTAGTAGTTGTAGTTGTAGTAGTAGTAGTAGTAGTAGTAGTAGTAGTAGTAGTTTGGTGTGCGTATTATATAGAGTCGTTGGGCAAATTCAATTATGAGACTGAGGCACACTGAGGTGGGGGTTATTGAAGAATAATTGTTTTTGGCTCTCGGTGATTTGTTAATCGCGAGAGGAGTTAATCCTGACTTTATATTCCTAAAAAAATTGTTGTATCATATACTCGACTAGTTTTGTAACACTCTAATATATACGCTTGAACTTGACTGAACTGCAAGAATGGGGTGTGAACCTACACGCGTCTAGCCTAGGGAGATATCCCGATATTCGCGGCTGATAAGCATAAGAATACATGCCCTATCCGATCCCGAGGATTACGGCATCGTTATGGATAATAGAGTTATTAGGAGCGTCTAGCACTTCATAAACTTGTATATCGCTTATATTGAATATACAGTGTATAGTGCAGTGTAGCGTGATTTTAAATATTAAACTCGTAAAACTCCGCTTTTCACGTCGATCATAGAATCGACAATTTTACGCAAATCGCGCGTGAGAGCCATTAAAGCGCGGATAAATTCTTCGAGTTGAAATTATTATTTTCTTTTTTCAAGCTGCATGCATACAGTGTATAACTAAAATGTAAAACACAATTTGCACGGCGGCGAGATATCTTTTAAAACGGAAATCGCCGCCGAGTGTAATTCTAACAAACATTGACGTGATCTCGTGTATGTATAAGTACAGTCCGAGAGCGAACTGTCGATATTCGCATGAGCTCACGTTTCTGAGCGCGCAGTAGCTGAATAAGCTGCACGCGCGGCAATCGTATACATGGGTGTATACATAATTACACTCGAGATCTGTCTTTTTCCTTACTACTCTCTGCTCTTGTTTCTGTCTGGATTTTTTATGACCTGATAATTATTTGAGTGGAATTATATTATGGCGTTGTATAGTTTAAATTTTTAATTTTTGTCAAGTCATTAATTCAAGTATATCGTGGACGTATTGCTGTAAAAAGTATTGAGAAGAAGTTCGTATGATTTATGAGCTAATACGGACCTTAATTGTAGCATTATCATTTAGAACGTTTTTTTTAATCCATATCGTATCTGATCCACCATCAGTTATATAATTGCCCATCACTAATGCATTTTAATTTCATTTTATACACCACGTCCTCCGATACGGTAGCGAACATTGCAATTACATGTATCCACAATTAATAAACGTGAAAAAAAAGATACACAATATTAATGAACACACTTTTGTCTCTACCCCAACATCAAAATCCGAGTTTCCCTTATAAGCCACCACATATACACAAACACACACATATACATCTCAGTAGCAAGTATAGTCTCGTGTGTATGTACGACCAGTGTCCGGAGGTGCGAAGATTGCGTTCACCAATTACACGAGAGCTAAGCGCGCGCGACTCTCTTGGCGGCTTGAATGTCCAACACAGAACACAAGCGCGATTGCGAAATGATATCGATAAGATCAAGCGCGCAAAACGTGTCTATGCGTCCATATACACTCACACACACACACACACACACACACACACACACACACACACATAAAACGAGACTTGATACAATTGTTTCGAAAATCGCGATACTGCTCTATACTCCCTCGCCTCCTTTCTCTCTCTCTTCGGATCGACAGACACACGATTCCCTGTTTTACGTTTTTATGAAGTTGTCGCGCGCCGCTCATTTTTTCTCCGAATACTCTCTATATGTGTATATAAGTGCATTGAAAGGAAATGAGTTTGAGGCAATTAACGAGGCATTATATTCGTCTCTGTGTATATACACATTGTAAAATACGCGGGCGGGTTACTTAATCCACACACAAGTAGTAATAGCGGCTCTGTTATATACGGCTTAATTGATAAGCGAGTGTGCGCCTTTTTGCAAGCGGCGGCGGCTGCTGCGGATTGTTTTCGTTAATAAAGCAATTAATTGGAAATACCATGTTAATTTCGCGACTATATCTATCCCTCCGCTATGTTATTGTCCGCTGCTGCTGCTGTTGCTGTAGTGGTGAGAGACTGTGTAGATCGGATTTCTTAACAAAGTTAGCACCCGTTCGCCACCACCACGTCGCGATCGTGAAAAAAAAATACATATATAGACACTGTAGAAACTTGCGCAACGCACCTGTGGTGGTTTCTTTATAATGGATATATAATTGCCCCTGTTATATTAGAGGTTTCTATGTATACTGCCTGGCCGATGGTGTGTGTAGAAGAAGAAGAAGAAGAAAAAAAAAGGAAAAAGTATATAGAAAAACGTAGACACGCGTTGATTATATGCGATAGATCCAGTTTTATATATGCGCCTCGAATCATTAAGCTTCGAGCTATATGGCGGTTGTCTTTTTTTTCGCGAAAATTGTCGAGCTATATATTATCGCCGTGCGCGCGTATATATACAATTTTATATTCCGTAAGTATGAATTGACAAACGCTAAAAGCTGTGTGTGCCGGCGGTGTATATGGATATTCATTATCGAGCCAAAGTGAGTAGCCTAATAAATTGAATAACGATGATAATTAAAAAAAAAATTTTCGTATTTTTTCTATTTACTTTACAACTAAAACAGTTAGTGCCTGCGCCGATTTTTCTCTCTCTCTCTACGGCATTAACCCTCACTACCACACGCACAAGATGCAAATTCCACGCGTCGACCTTTTCTATATATCTCCACGTGTGTGTCCGCGCGTAATCGCGTTATGTCACGCGTTCACTGTGTCCTATGCACACTATGTAGAGTCTCCGCTCGTGTGTATATGCCTCTATATCGCCGCTGCACACATAATACTTTCTATTTCACGCTCGGCGTTTGCGGATTTTCTGAAAATAGAAACCGCGAACGCTCGCCACCGCGGCCTTGGGGGGCAACTCGAGCAGTCGAGAGGCATGTCTCTCTTTTATATTATATTTCTATTACGCCTTTTGATATGTGTGCAGCTTCTCACACACACTTCCTGATGTGGGAGGATCATGATGCGCATTTTTTATGTCCGTCGATGCGTTTGTGTCGTTTCAGAAAACACGTGTATTTATACGAACACATACACCACTCGCGTATATGTATGATTTCCCATATAGTAATTGGCTGAGATTATCGCTGCTCTCTCGCGATATATGTTCGCGAGCATATTATACACACGTCGGATTATATTGCGGCTTATACGCGTCGAAGGGGACATTAGCGGTCGCGAGGATAATTTGATAATTCCGCCGATTAATCGAACATGAGAGTAGAGTATAGCCGAAGGAGAAAATTGTTGGTCGCGTCCCCCCCTGTGCAAGAGAGTAGTATATATGGTGTATACTTATTATGCGCTGTGTAATTCTTACTTTTATATAGCGTTCCGACCGCGTGTTCTTTTTTTCTCTCTCCTTTTCTTTCTCGAAGCGCGGTGATTTGCGATGATGAATTCATTAGACGGTTATCCAACGATTTCTTTTTTCTCTTTTCAAGCTCGAGGCGTGCTGCTCGAATAATTGAAAATAAGAGGCCGAGATATCGATCCGTCATCGATGTCTTATGTATAGGGCGATTATTATATGGATCTAAAACGGCAAGTGCCATACGATTTTCTTATATATGCTTTGATGCAATTTCGCGGGTTTCAATTTTTATGTTTATAATACACATCGCGCGCCCGTGTAATGATCCGTGACACATGATTGCAGCGGGAAGTGGTGTGTATGTATTTTTTTCCTCGATTTTATAAATAGCCGTTGTTTTTTTCGCTTCGTTCTCTACTCCACGATCGATCAGTGTAATTTATACCGTGCGATTTTATAAAAAAAAAAAAAGAAAATTCACGCCTCGTCGCCGAACGATAGTAAAGACTGCGTGTGTGTATAATACCAATAAAGAGAAAAAAAGTCGTCAGCACTTAATTGCCGTATTGTTCTGTTATTATACATTTTTGCCGAGACAAATGGCAGTAGTATAGTCGCCGTCGGCCTACATAATAACGAGACATACACACACGAGCTCCTTCGCCGGTTAATGAGTGCGTTTTGTCATTAGCGGCCGTCCTCGAAAGTCGAAATACTGCTTCGGGGAGTATATAGTATATAGGCGAGAGTGGAATTTCTGCGAGTCGCTGTATAGTCGATCGAATTGGATTTTCGTGCGCGCTTGCGTGATATGTGTTGTACGACAGGAGATTTTTCTTCTAACGATTGTCAATTATATCCCCTCTTATATTCTCTTTTTTTTAACTTTGATCCAAAATTAGCATATCAAATGCACTGCACATGAAGCCTTTGTAATCCACGCCACTATATGTACAGTCTCCTCTCTTTTGACTCAAAGGTGAGAGGTGTGTATAGTGATATAGGGGAAAGTGCTGCTGCACGTGTCGCACTTTAGGATCAGAAGCCATATACTCAGGTCGAAAAGTGATACACTTGCAAGCGTTCAAAGACCGCAAATTTGCATGTAACGGACTGCTTCTGCTGTTGAGTATGTTTGCCGAATGACTCTTTTCTTTTGAGGAACTATAAGCGCTCTTTTGAGTTTTCAAACGAGCGATTAACCTACATTTCGAGAGAGTATGTATGAAATTTGAAAATAAAAAAAAAAAAAGAAAATAAATTGAATTTTAACGGAAAACTTAGTTCGGTATACATTTGATATATAAAGGCGGGAGGAGCAACAGGTCACTTTCGCTTGGATGTATAGGTATCGTCGTTCCGCTCCGTGATCACGCCCCACTGAACGCGTGAGCGTCTCCATTCATGAAAGCTGCTGCTGCTACTGCTACTGCTGTAATACTATATTGCTACCGACTGGCGCCTAGACTGTGTGTACATATACACAGGTGTTACGATGACGTTTTTAAAACTGGTTTCGTGTGGATGAATTTTGAAAAATCGTTGTTGTTGTTGCTGGTCAAGAGTCTGAGGGTTACCTGACGTTATCTACTTACACTGACTTTTAGGCACATGATTATACCACAAAAACAGTGTTGAACATGTCTTTAATTATATTTGACACATTAAATTATTTACTGAAACTTATTTACGCAGAGAATATAAATCTCGATATAAATCATCGATCGTCCCGAATTCTTAAACTCTAAAAAAAGGGAGGGTTGAAGGCATTGGAAAGTCGGGCGCGTGGATAGATATATACAAGTATAGCAACGCGGCTATTTGCTAAACGGCTGCTGCGTTTCGCAAGTCCTCAACCGCGGGCGCGCGCAATGACGTGCGTTGCGGAGACGGAGTTTCTTGGCGCTTTCCTTCGAGGGCCGACTATATACTCCTGCTGTCTTTTTTTTCTCCAGGAGTATGAGGTTTACCGCAGAGAGAGTTTCTAGCATTATGTAGGGGGCTGCTGCTGGAAGTTTCGGCGCGAGTCCTATATGAAAATTGTGTTGATCGAGGAAAATTTTCAGTAAAAGATATTGGGTTATTTTACATTGCGCAAGCTTCACATATCTGTAATGGGGCCTATAAGCGAGAGAGAAAACATTAGAGCAGGAGCCAGTTCGTTAATTAGGCGTTCCACTGCGAGCTTGGATTTAAATAGCGAGTATGTGTATTAGAGGATTAATTAAATTAGATAAAATTTTTCAGGTCAGCACAATAGTTGTGCCGATGAAAAATAGTTCGGAACAATGTGTAGGCTCTAGTTTTAAAAATGTGTACAGCTTCGATTATCAACTTTCTTTCATTAAAATAGTTGTATAACATGCAAACACTTGGTATACATACAAATTTCGAAACTCTTCCATCCACTGCCGACAAACCAAAATCACCGCAAAACTACTCTCTCGCATCAAACACCACAACAAATTGCGTACAAGCTTATAAGTGACGTCAGTTAAGACAAAAAAAAAGAACGCGGCCTGAAAGTATATAAGAGATCGGCTCGAAGGCGCGATTATGGAAGGCTGATTTAGGATCAAGATCGATTAGTTAATTGCCGTCCACACCTCGTCCTCCCTCGGGACTCGGACGTCGGCTATTTCTATCGGGCTTTACTTTCATCGACTCGACACCGATCCTTAATCGATCGAACTAAGTGTATATACAGAGACTGTGTGTGCTCTCACTCTCGTGTCTCTTATTTCTCTCGATGCTCTCGACGATCCAATGGATTATATTTTTCTTTTCCTCTCATCCTCCTCACTCTCTGATGTGTTTGTTAGTGTACTACTACACAGCAGTGTCTTATAAATACACCGCAAAGCAGCTTTTTCTATACCGACTCTAGCTTGTTTATCATTGTTGATGAAGAAAAAGGTCGCTTACATAATACACCTTCAAAAAAAGTCTCGCAGTGCGTCTATCGGTGCACTTTCCCATGTGCACTATACTTTGTAATATACATATATCGCCGAGAGTTATAAAGCTCACTCTGGCGGTGGTGCTGCGCGTTATCGCTGATAAAAATCGCGACACACACACTATCCGCTCGCGGCGTTCTAATTAGAAAGGAGAGAGAGAGAGAGAGAATCAAGGCGCTCTATGTGCAGCTCTCGAAAGAAAGGCGACAAATGCGCGCGAGTACTTATAGCGGCTGCCGCGATCCTTAATTGGTCAATTGATCCGCGAGAAGAACGCGCTGCACTACTCTCAGGGACGACAGTTTTACGTTAAGGACGACTACGACGACAGGAGAGAGAGATTATATCTGATTATCGCTCGCTCACCGACTAAATATACTCTTTATCTGCTTTGGGTAATTAATCGCTCTCGAGTGTCCCCCTCTCTCTCTCTCACTTGCACGTGAGCCTTTTAAAGAGCGATCCGAGAAGGAGATATTGCGAGAGATAGCGTGTATAAGTGTTTTATTTAATTTCGCGGACATTGACTTTTAAATGAGCGATTCGTGCCTACTTTTCGATGATGAGCCGAGAGGTGTCGCCTACTACCGAGACGATCAATTTGTTACGTTGTGCCTTTGTGTGTCGTTAAAATGCTTATAAGCTCTATCGTTATTACGTGTCGTCGATGGGACACACGCCGCTCTGATGTGTATTATATATACTCGGGCATTAAATTGTACATCGCTGTATAAGGATCTTTTTTTTCTCTCTCGAGCTCCGCGACTAATTAAAAAGTTAAGCTCGATCCGTGCTATTCTTGTGCAACGCGTAATTAATTGTAAACGAGGTACAAATTTCAGTGAGACATTCTGGAATTTTGACAAACTACTCTCCCGACTCTCTCTCTCTCTCTCTCTCTCTCTCTCTCTCTCTCTCTCTCTCTTCGACTCTGATTGATTTCCCAGAAGAAAAAATCCAGAAAACTGTAAAAAGTCGTTTAGACCTGATTTCCCACAAAATTAGCGCTCTCTCAGGCGATCCGTGCAGTGCAGCATGTAAAGAAAAAACGTGGGGAAATAGACACGTCTCTCTCGTCGAACATTTATGTATTCTTACGATCGCTCTCTAATGAGCTACTCCGGGTATCAATAAAACATGCCACACACGTGAAAAAAAAAATCTGTAAAAGGACACACGGTTTCCGAAAATCACAGCTCTATAAAATTTCAGCAAAAAGGACAATCTTACAAACGACACCTGAGACAGTTCTTCTCGGTATATACAAACTGTGCTACGACGACATTCTCGTGCGGGCGACTCAATTAGCGGCGCGCGCGTTTGCCTATCCGCGGGCTGCAGCGCCGCGATCAATCGAGGCCTCGGCCGCTTTGGTAAATTAACGGTTTGTGTAATAAATCTCTCGGCTACTAAGCAGTAGCACCAAGCGAATTGGGCAATATCGCAATTAAAAGTCCGGTCTATATATACTGTCATTATACCATACCTCGTAGTAATCTTTATTATTTAGAATCTCATATATTTCGCGCCAAAATTTTAACGAAGCTCACTGATATATCTCTGAGCATCATCAGAGAGAACATGACGAGTGTGTCGCAAGGAGGACACCCCGCGACGAGCAGAACAATTTCAACTTTGTCCCAAAGATTGAGAGATACGTACTATATGGTCTCGTACATTTATTATTCAGCACGACTTTCGCGGGCGCGTGCCGTCGCGCACATATATACATACACATATGCATATAAATATTGCGCAACGCGTATAGCGGCGGCTATTACATTATATGCGCCTTATGGGAAAGTAGCATTGACGCGATAATGATCTCTCTGTGTGGTGTATATATGCGCGTCCTATTGCCGCCGCCGCCGCCGTTAAATCGTGGGGCGCGAGTGAGGAGGAAAGAACTGTTTTTTTTTTTCTTTCATATGAATGTCTATAGGGATTTTTTTTTGTCGGTCGAAGAGGTGTAGACTTGGCGATGGATTATGATGTTTTTGCGTAATTAATTGAGGGCCTTGTGCTGTGGAGGCGCTTCGATTATTACGGCGGATTGAATTGTTCCAGAGAGTATGTGTGTATACTGTAATTAAGTCGTAAAGTTAATGAAACCGGGATGGAACAATGCATCAGGCGACGATTCGATCAGGTTTTTCGCTTTTTATAATTTTCCAACCCGTATATAATAACAGTCTTTTCCACGGAAAATATAATAACAGTAAAGCACATTATTATACTCACTCGTGTCAATTTTTATCCACTACACAATCATTCAATATAACACGATAACGTACACCGACTAAACTCTCCCTAATACACATTTCCATCAATATCCGCATCTCCCCCTCGATAATAAATCGTTCCTCGATCGGCGCTTTATCGCCTCCTCAAATCTCGTCTACAACACACGCAACATACCATACACCTGATAAAACGAGCGCAACAGAGAAAAAAAATTCTTTCCCGATCACTCGGCAACAAAACGCGAAATTTCGACCGCCCGGAAAATCGCTGACGGACGCGTATATGTACATGCACACACGTGGGTGTACATATAGGTATACATACGAGAGAGATATTTTTTCGGTGAGTTGCCACACGCGAACTCGCCGGTGCGCAAAACTGGAGCGATTGCGAAATCGTATGGTCGCCGTTGCTGCTGCCGCTGCTGCAACGCGTTGTTCTTTGCTTGCTTTGCTGTTTTTAGTATACGCGCGCGGAGGGGAGTATGTGTGGCGAGCGAATTTTTCGTAGTTAGGGAAATTCCGTGTTATATGCGGCGCGGCGGTGTATTTATTAGCGTTGTGCAATGATTTTTCTTAAAGGTTTTGCTTTTTCCAACATTTGCTGTTTTGTATACTACACGTACGCTTGGGTATACACACGATCCGAGTGTATTAATGTTTTTTCTCTTTGATATTTAAGTGCAGCTCGCGGGGGCAGTATATGCCGAGGAGATGATAAAAATTCTATTTAAGAAAAAAATTGATCATGACAAGACATTTTAGTTTATTAAAATAATAAACGATGAATTTTATTATTATAGTAGACACAATTAATCGAACATTTTCTTGGAAATAAGAAGCCCAAGCGATCCAAGAGAAAAAATTACGAATCATACAATCCAAACAAAAAACTCACGCGCTCTTCGATCCCTATCTTATCTCTCCACCTTCATATAAAAGAAAAAAAAGAAAGAACAACAATAATCGTCCAACGCCTCCGGTCGCATGTGATCGCGTCAAGGAGGAAGATGTCCCGTGCGCGATTGCTCACACGCCATTACGCACACATGCACTTATATACACTGCAGTTCACGATCTCGACGGTCATTAGCGCCAATCGATCGCGTGGCGTGACGGATCGAATGATTTGAATAAAGAGACGTCTCCTCGTCGACAGATGCAGCACACGCGAGACTATATAGCCGCGCCCCCATATATACGTTGTATAATATACACACTCGCAACGACTCATTATCTCTCGGATCGGCTTTCGACTCTGATCGTCGCACTTGAGCTGTGCAGTTGAAAAATTAATCGATGCTCTTTGGTGTCTGCGGATCGTGTGTTGTAATGTGTCGATGACTGTGGGGATACGGTGAGAGAATGTCAAGAAATTAAAATTCAACTAAAGCTCGATTTTAACCAATTTGTTATATTACAATAATCGGTAGTTATCTCAAAGAGAGGAATCCAGGCTATATACGCGCATACCTATATTCCGAGTGTATAATGAAAACTTTGATTAATTAAATTAGGTTAACAAAATATAAAAAATCGTTAAGTCAACTTCAACACTCAAGCTCAAACTTTACACACATCCAATAATCCCCCCTACTATAGACCCACATACTGCTCTCTAATATAGTACAGAAAAACACATCACACAAATTTTCAGTAGATAATCCTAAATCCTTCTCGATTGCTTACAGTATATTATACAATTGTGTAACCGCCTTCGTTTCGGTTTACACACACACACACATACGCTCGCGCGCGATGTGTCTCATTACTACACTTTACTCGCGATACACACTGCACCGGGGGAGAAATATTTCAAACCTTTCCAGCGTCGCGCACAATAATCGCGCCTCATTACTTATATGATCCGGGAGTCTGTCTTGCCGTGCAGTATATATACACTCTAATCCCCTGGATTTCATTAAAATCGCATTAGGCGCGTCGAAAAAGGAAATATATACCCCGATAGGAGACACACGCAATAAATTCTGTTCCCGAATACAATAAATATGCAATATGTTGTATATACGAATTTCGCGTGTACTTACTTATACACACAGAGATAGTCTATAAGTATGTATACGCGAGAGATGTCGTCGTATTAAGGTCGTGCGTCTCGAGAGTCATTCCTCTGTGTGTGTGATGCTTTTTTCTTCTCGTTTGTTTCTGGACTGCTTTTCGCGGGCTTGTGTGTAGACACTCGGCAGCTCCGCCTAATTGCTGAGTCGCGCGCGCGCGAGTTGTCGGCCGCGATTACGAAATGCTCTCGCCGCGATTTGCTTCGTTCATTGGTGTGTATATACGTATACAGACAGACACACAAACAGATGGAGGACTTGTGGCGTCGACGAGAAACTTTGTCAATTTGAGAACGACAAGTGCTGTGTGTAATGCCGCTTGCGCTCTCTCTCTCTCTCTCTCTCTCTCTCTCTCTCTTTCGCGTGTATAATTTGCTTTACAGCTTGCGATTTTTTTTTTTCGGCAAGTTGGATATGTAAACGCGAGAAGTTTTGGAAGATTAAAATTAAATGACTTTGATGATTATTTTTTATACTTACAATGGATAATGTTTTTGTTACAGGTGTGTCGAGAGCCGAGAACGGGCCAGTATTCATGCCAGTATGCTAATCTCGATTAGCTAGTAGATTAAAAGAAGAAACACTAATCCGCTGCTCGACAGCAAGTGTATTTTCCACACACACACATAAACACACACACACACAGCCAGTATACAGTAGTAGCTATATTCACGTATAAAGCAATAATAATAACAAATAGTCATCACCAATACATATAACCCCATATCGGCATAATTGTATTCAGTAAAGACGGAGGAACAAAGAGGGAATAAAGTGCGTAAGCAAGTGCGGACAGGGAGATTTTGGACTAGTGGTCGCGGAAGAAGATATATAAGGAACGACGGCGAAGGTGTCCGCAGAGATTCAGCAGCAGCGCGAGGAGACGAGCTGCAGCGCCGGCGGTGGCGCTCGGGCGAGGAGGCGCTGGCTGGACACGACGACGCTGAATTACATCGGGAGCGCCAACCTGCAATCAAGGTTCATGGTTTTCATGGTGAGTCTTGGAATTTTTTCTCAGTTTTTTGTTTGTTTTTAGGTTATAGGTTAAGTCGCGTTGTTGTTGATAGGCGTAGGAAAGTGTTTTTAAAAGACGATGCCTGATGTTTTACCGGCAATGTTTTGTGGTCGACTTTTTCAGCAGAGCTAATTATAGCTGTAGGCTATTTTATTTCCTAATAATCGATCAACTTCATAAAATGTATAATATATTAACCGCCAGCTGTACTTCAGACGTTTTAAGGATCTCATCGGATATAATTTAGAATTTTTTTAAAGTTTGCATCATCAATAATAAATTGTTATATCATCGAAAAAGCTTAAAATTTATACGTATATTATCAAAATTTCAAAATCATAGTAAAAGGAGAATGAATAAACGATGCAACCAAAAAAATGCATAACCAAAATTTTGAGAAAACAATTTTTTCAGCAGGCCTTTGAGTTATGCTAATATCTATCCAAAATCGCATGAATAATAAAACTCTTGCATCCATCCCGAAGCAAGCTACTAAAAAAAAAGAACCACACACTCGATGCATAAATTCATTCAAATATATGCGACTCCCGAAAACTACAAGATCCCGCTATACGCGGGCAAAACGAGAAGCCGTATCATAAACCGATACATATCTCTCGCAACATTTTAACACGAGATCCCGCGTATCTGTTGCAAAAAAAAATTAGTCTTCTTCCTCTTGCGAAACTCTCACCTTAAATTTAATAATAAAATTCGACAAACCCACATCTCTCGTTTTCTCACTCCACGCGATTATATATGCCACTGATAATACACACGCGCGTTACACACACACACACATCACGCATATATTTTTTAATAAAAATTGCGTGCGACGCGCAATTAGCCCGGAATTTACAGGGCTGTATATTCGAATTCGGGTATCGCGTGGCCATCGGTTCATTAATTCGCTTAGATATAGGTATATCCTATACGTGTATACGGGGTGATCCAAGAATTAATTTCGCTTGACGGGGATTTTGGCGGATCGAATGGGCAGAGGTTGAAAAATCGGAAGAGATAAGAAAGGGGATGGTCGGGAATAATGAGAGCAGATATACTCTCGATCGTTTATCTCTTCTGGCTTGCTTTGGATTAATGATTTTTCTTCTCATCTCTGGCTTGTGAATGCTGGTGTTAATTAATTTTCATGCATCTCTCTGTCACGCTGGCAACACTTCAACAAACTATTTGCTCCATAAAAATATAATTAAATATTCATTACAATTAATCCCTCGAGACGCTGCACTGAACTCCCGGCATATGCAAGAGAAATGAATCCAAGAATCAGCTTACACCGGCATCACAGCAGAAGAAACTCACTCCGGGAATTAAATACGCGTATATCACCAGAGTGGTAGTTCGCATTTTTCTCCTTCGACAGGGGACACGGCACCGCAAGAACTCGTTCCCATTTATTAATCGACCGTTTACGCGAGCGCGTGTTACGTCGTTAAGCTCCTCGCGCTCATTTGTCCTGATCTCTCTTGCGGGCGTAAATATCGCTCCTTATAATCGAATATTGTTTCGGCTCTCTCGTATGTGTGTACGAAGGGATTTGTTTCGTTTGTTAAGTGCGATGGATTTATCTCGATGGCTATCTCGGCGGAGCTGAAAAATTCGGCTTTGCTTTATTGGAGAGTATTACAATTGGAATATTATTGATAGGGGGTATTAATTTCATTGCGGTGAAGAGAATATGCGTTATATTTGCGGCGAACCGCGGAAGTCATTTATTTTAAAAATTATAATACACGATGGGCTCTTATTATTAAGCTTATCGTATATATGAGTTTGTGTGATTGTAATACGTTGAAATTAAAGTATGAGATTTAATCTATTTAATTATACGCTCAAATTATAGTTACTTCTTATACCATTACGGTTCTTTTCCTTGAACTCATCAATTGTGAATCAGATTAATATTATCGCGAGATACATATTATACAGATAGTTCGAAAGTCGTATGGTATATAAGGAAATCTAGAAAAAATCGGTTGTTAGAGGGTTCCTAAAATGACCAATATTCACAAAGATACCTTTTTAACTCGATTTTTCTTATGCATTATGTAGTGTAGTTGACGAAAATCCAAGAGAACAAGAAAAAAGAGCCTTTCGAGTATTACTTTTATTTGGGAATCAAAGTGCTCTTATGGGAATTTAACATGGGGACGGGCATGGGGAAGTCAGGACAGGAACAGAACTTTAATATTAAGGCGGTCACAATTTAGCAGATAATAGTAAAACTGTACATATAAGGCCTTGTCTGGCACTGATTTGATGGTCTCCCCACAATGCATTCTAATTGCAAAAATCACCTTTTTCCAAATTTTTCGGACCCTTTAAAAAGTACGATTTTCTTTAGATTTCCTCATATACGAATACAAGACTCGAGCAGTCCGAAAACCTTATTCTCAAGAGCCGGTCGTAAAATCTAAAAATAACTTTCGTCATTCAACGACCGCATCGTCGGCTCGTAAAAATTCTAAACCCTGAAATAATGCAATCCAGCTGGACAAGGCTAAGAAAGCTTAATAACCCGGGGCTCTTTGGAACAAGCTGATGCAGCTAATATTTGTCATCCGGTAGCGCGGAATATCTTCGGGACTTATAATACTCGCTACTCTCGTAATCTTCCATACAACGACGAGATAAGACGCTCGAGTATGTTGGGGTCGTGCCTTTTTTTTTAGTGGATGAGAATGGAAATTATGGAAAATGTATAGGTGGACGCGCTTGGAAAGTATCAGTTTGACAAATGTTAATACGATTGTATAGTTTTATGACGAGAACGTGAGTCGCGATTGTTGGTAAACATAAAGTGTTATCGGTAAAGCAATGAAGAACTCTCTCGATACACGTCACGGAAAAAATCCTCATAAAATGGAGCATATTTACAAGTATCGCAAATATTAGCTCTTTCTTACTTTTTTTTATTTTGCTTATTCTCTGCATTACATTCCATCGAATTCATTTCAACATTCATCTTTTTCACGATAAGAATATAACCTATACACACCCCACCCCCGAAATCCTTCCAACCGTTATCTACCTCTCCCCCTCACATTTGTAATCAGTCTCATCATCCCTTCATACCCATATTTCGCCACGCGAATCTCTGCATCTCTCGCACTTGAAAAAAAAAATATATATTATACAAAAATGAGCACCGAATTCCCGGTGGGTGTTCCTCTCCGCAGAGATATTTTCTTGCCGAGGTCGCAAGTCACTCGACCGCCGGCATTAATAATCCCTGCAGCGTCCGCTTGATGCTTGATACGGGTGTGGCTGCTGCTGCTGCAGTGAGAGAAAAGAATATTCATATATGTGTATATACTTACACACACACACACGTGTGCGAGAAGTTGTTGCGCGTAATTTGAGTTGAGCTTTATTGCGCGTGTGTTTTACTTTTATGCGGGGAATATAAAATCGCGGATGAGGCGCGCGCGCACGCGCGATAATAACTCGCGGGTGGGTGCAATTTAAAAATGCGCGGGAATTAAGGAAATGAGCCGTAAAAAATTAATTTTATCATCGTCTTCTGACGCTTGCAAACATTTTTTCTCTTTCTCTCTCTCTCTCTCTCTCTCTCTCTCTCTCTCTCTCTTTCGGCTAATTGCCTGAGTTATTTTTATGACTTATTTCGAGTCGAGGAGTGTGTGTCGTCTTTACACAGCGTTGAAATCAACGAAATTTGAAGTATTGATACGACAGAGAGAGAGAGAGAGAGAGAGAGAGAGAGAGAGAGAGAGAGAGAGCCGTGTTCATTCTCACACCGTCAAAAAAAAAAAATTCTTCCGTGAGAACGTTTTGCGTACGGAAATCGATTATTATTAAAATCCGTCGACATATTTTTTATACTCGAGCGCGCGCGACATAAATAGCAATTAGCATCAGTCGCGTTTCGCGACAAAAAAGGAGCTGCCGCCGCGAAAAAGAGCGTGCGAGATATGATTTATCCCAAGAGTCGTCCTCTCTCGCAGTGATAACGAATAAAAGCGAGCGTCGAGGATGAGCTGAGAGGAAAAAAAAGTGAGCGAGAGAGAGAGAGAGAGAGAGA
>UCQR01098959.1:22590-34269 GCA_900474235.1 Cecidostiba semifascia | reverse complement strand
AGAGAGAGAGAGAGAGAGAGAGAGAAGCGGGTCAGCGGTTATTAAAGCTGGCGCTTTTCAAGGGAAGAGGATATTGCGCTGGTCTGATTGGATTGTTTTTAATTAAAAGGAAAAATAACGAAGGGAGATTGGCTTTTGTTGATAAGTATATTAATATCGAGAAAGTGCAGGCTTATATTCCGAAAATTAAAAAAAAACCGCTTACTTGAAACACTTTTCTGCGTGACATAACCGTAAATACTCGTCGGTGATTACGAAAACAAATATTCGCGCCTCCCTGAATAAACACATACACACTCTCGCAAAAAAATAAAATCCACGTGCGTTGATATTATAATGTTCGTACCTATATAGTGTACGCTCGCATATAAGTAGACCGACCGACGTTCGTCATTTAAAAATCGCGAAACTTTCCTCGTCTGGCCAAAGACCTCCTCCGAGGTTAATTTTCGTCGAAAAAAAATCAACGATCGCAATGAGAAAGCTCGAGAGCAATTAACTAATATACACTCGCGACAAGTAGTTTTCCAGAAGTATATTTATAGAATCAAAGGTGACTAGCAATATTTGGCCGATCTCTGCGCGTAAGCAAATTTCCACTTGTATTTACCCGCATCAGTCGCAAGTGGGAGGGGATATACAGAGCCACGCGCGCGTCTGCCTCAAATGATAAACGATCGTTACTAATACCCCGGCCTTTATTAATACCGATGGATGTGTATATAATACTGATGCGCTCGTTTCGTGGATTCGCGCAACGGCGATATACGGCCTTCGGTACGAAGTGCAATTCGAAGGCGATAATAATGCTAATAATTATCACTGAGTCTTCGCTCTTCCTGCCGATAAAGCCGTATTATAATCCTTCTGCATTGTATCGAAGCCGCACTCTTGTAAAAGATAAGATTTATTAAATACCGATCGATCATCACCCGACGCGCAGAAAAAGACTAGTCGATACTTATGCTCGCATAATATATTTCACGATGATTACGTAAACTTGCCACACGTTTTCCACGGATATCTCACGCTGTTAGGAATAGACCACGTGATCGCGTTGTGATTCAAAGTTTTTTTTTTCTCTTTGAATATATGGGTGTGTATTAACGATCGGTTATTTTCTCATGTTTCAGGAGCAACATCTCCCTGTCCTGCCACAGTCTCTGCGGCAGCCTAGACGAGTCCTTGGGCTCGCACCCGCAGTACCAGGACACCATCCTCACGATCGAGGAGCTTCGTGCTCAGCTCAACTCCTGCTTCACGTGAGTCTCTCCATATATTATACACATACTATTGTAATATTTTTTTTTTAGAACTCCGCGCTTTTGTGTATACGCTGCATATCAGAACGAAAAAAAAAAAAAACACGAAACGGATGTCCATTGTCGCGGTCTCTCGTCGGCTATTTTTACGCTTTTCGATTTACATCGTGTAGACTACACTTATGTATCGGCAGTAAAACAGATCGGTATATAACACACAAATAGCAGTATAGAGCGTCGATTTCGGCCTTACACGGCAGACTAGCGCTATTTTCGGCGTCTGTACCGAAATATACACTTTAAATTTATCTCTGTCAGCTCGCGCTCGCGCGCTTATACTCCGTGTATTGATCCTATATTCTCGCGGTGCAACGTCACGCTTTGTATAGGTATATACATGCATGCGCGCGCGACGAGAGCACGTTCTCGCTGCGTGTGCTATATATATAAACGAATTTTCGTCTCTATAACGGTCCAGGTATATACAACGCAATTGATCCCGAGGAATGCGCTACGACGATTACAGTTGCGAACCGGATAATACCACGCGAGGACTCGAATAATAAACATCAGTTGTCGACGTCGGTGATCCACTTATTGCGCAATGTTGTAGGCGCCGCCGATGGTTATACGTCGTATAGGACACACAGACACACAACAATGATGGGATCCGGCCCTAGTCGGATCGGCTTTTGGCGACGGACTGATGATGTATATTATTATAATGGCCGGAAGTTTGACGAATCTAGAAATTCAATTGGGCTTTTCTCGTCCACGCCGAGTTGATTTTTTAATTTTGCGCGATATAGAGAGTCTAACTCGATTATCGCGACAATTGCCGCGGAGTAAACAGTTCTCTTGAGAAAGTATATAGTATATATGTGCATCAGCTTTTATTAACGGAATTTTCTCTCTTCTGCAGATGCGGAGTCTCGTGGAGCGAGGAGCACGTATCCCTGGACTGCAGCGAGTGCGGTGGCTACTCCCTTCAGAGACCATGTCCGCTTTGCGACGGCCGCTGCCACGCAGTCTGGAAGCGAGACCTCACTATGGTAAGCCTCATTTGCCGCTCTATCTCCGTGCTCTATAATTTCATTGAATATGCGCCTGAACTTTGTGTATATGTATAGTGGTATCTCTCTCTCTCTCTCTCTCCGGGGAAATTCCTCTGCACGATGATCTAGTTTGCGGTTGACTATATTATGATGTGGTATTAACCATTGAAAATTTTCTTCTTATTACAGTCTCACGCCAGCGGTAAGGCCAGATGGATCGGCGAGTGCGCCCTGAGCTGTGGACCGACGCTCGAGGAGTCGCTGGTCCCAGCTCTGGAGAAGCTGAGGGCCACCTCGTGAGCCAGTCCCGAGCCTGCCGTCGCTGGCTGCAGCAGCGGCAGCAGTCAAGACGCCGGCAGCCAACACACAACCGTGCACAAGACTTAATACCATCACCAAGCCATTACTGAGAATATATATATTATATATCAACGCGCCTCATCGACTACAACAACACCACCACCATAACCAGCATCGTCATCGTGTATTGCATGCGCATATATTATATACTGTATACATCAACAATTACCACCACCACCACCACCGACAACAACATCAACAATTTCATGGAGCGTTAGAGATACTAAAGAGTGCGTGGGTCTATAAGCGAAGGAGCGTCGTCGTGTAATAAGGTCCTCTCGATGGACGGTCAGCGAGACTGATGAGAGAAGCGCGTGTGTGATCAATCGCGTCTCATAATCGACGGCGTTAGCAACGCGACGAGATATATATACATATATAGAGAGAGAGAAAGATAAACATTATCATTATTACTATTATTATTATCATTAATATTAATTATCATTAATTGTAAAGAAGCGCGTGAAATTTGTGTAAGCTATGCGAGTTCCTTGCGTCCGAGAGACATACGACGTTGATGCTGGTCACAGACCCGGAGCCGATTGTGTTTTATTGGAACGAACGCGTTCCGTGAGCGAGTCACGCTCTCGGGCTAGTAATTTTCATCTGACGCTATACGGATGCCGGCGAGGTGAGCATCAGCGTCCCGCTTGTTTCTCTTTATTTTTCATTTGGATGAAGCGAAAAAAGTAACGCAAAACCACACTACTCGTCGTTATGTAGAACTTTCGGCTGATTGCAGCGTGCACACGGTGTGCTTATACGTGTGTGTGTGTGTGTGTGTATTGTATACGTATTGGAGGCCCGAGCGGCCACCAAATTGTATAATTGTAAAATGTAGCTAATTGGATTTGCGTCAGCGTGAACTCCCCCGTTCGATAGTCAGTTTTTGTTCGTTTCTTATATTGTATACTTTTGAGAGCGAGGGCAGAGGTGCGCAGCGACATCGACGCTTCGAGGAGATAGCCTTCTTCCTCGAGAAATTGGATAATTATATAACAACGCCTCTGCTCGCGGTTGCGCGCTTCAAAATTGTATACGGATTATGGAATTCGCATGGCTCGAATCGTTTATTTAATAACGTCCGATTCTTCGGTTTCCTTATTTTTTTTTGTTAGTATAATATACCAGTAGCGAGAGAATTGCCAATCGCGTGTACGTGCGTAGAACTCTCACCGAGAAGCGAGAGGGTATACACGTACTGTATATACCTTTGGCGAAGTTTCGTCTATATTATCGATGACTTTTGGTTGTTTTCTTTGCCCTTCCCGTGACTGTTGACTCGGATGAAAAGAACACACACACATAAACACAAATTGTACGTCCACCCGCTGGACGGAGAAACTCGAGACTGTCTACCCGTCGTCATTACCGATTAATTTACGCATATGTTGGTTCTTTCTTTCGTCCACTATCAGCGTGTCGCCTATTATTACTATTCGAAACATATATAGAAATCGATTTCGTCAACCCGAACACTGGGACGGGACTCGTTTGTATGTTATGTGAATATTAGGCTAATTGAAACTGATAAGACTAAGTGCATGGTCCGATAGAGGTCTTATTTTCCCGGCGACAAAATGCGATGCCCTACTTTTCTTTCTTTTCTTTGTGTTCGATCGGAGTTTCCTTTTCTCGTTTACGATTCTTTACAATGTATTCTCACACAGCTTTTGATTATCCATTCTTCCAACGAATTTTTAACTGACCAGCAGCTATCCTGAACATTGAAAGTATAAAGCGAATGTAAAATAGTGTACAAAATGTATATTTTATTTCAGCGTTTGCGGAGAAAGCTTGAATCTTTTGACCTCTCGGACAACTAGAAAAATATACGAAAAAACCAATACAATAGCAAAAAAAATGTCGGCTTAAGTGTTTGTGTAGCTCACGAAATAAAAAAAAACCAAGAAAAGAAACGACTTGAGGAGAAAGCATTTATGTTATCGCGAATTGAGCGTTTGACTTCTCCGTGCACAATTATTTCTGATAAAACTTTAAGTTCTCTCTATGGCATTCATTACTACATTATTTCAAAATGCGAGAAACTGCGTTTTATTACGTATGATTTATTTTTCACCATCAATCGTTCATCAATAGGTTAAACGGAATTAATTATAAAATTTTCTGAAGTATTAGCTCTCGAGACGAGTTCTAATTTGTTGCTTTAGAAAATGTCTCTGCGATTGTAATTTTTATTTAATATTGTAAAATTTTTATTTCTAGCCGTATACCGTTGAAAATTGGGCTCAATAAACGATACTTGTCTATAGTAATTCATTGTGTATTTCATAATTTAAAAAATTTGCCTCCTCAGCCTTCCTACATCTTAATTAATGCTAATTGACTTACTTAATCGATGTCTACAGTTAACGAGTGATTAAGTCTAATTATAAAGCCAAGATCTTATTAATAAATAAAACGCAAAGTTTATTCGAATTCAAGGTGTATCCATGTGTTTATTAACAGTTTTCTCAATCATATTCGTACATACACCATACACAGCAGCCTGTCCATACGATCAAAGATTGTTCAAAAATATTATTAATCATAAATAAAAACTAAGTTCGTGTTTGTGCCGCATCTTAAACTTTATTCGATTCGCGGATGTTTTTTTTTTAAATAATTATATAATCTGATGCATAACTTTACAAGTTTTGACACCGAGCTCGCGAACAATAAATAGTACGGGCGCAAAGTAGAAAGTAGCCTCCGTTTCGTAGATAACGACGACCAAGTTCTTTCTTTTTTCGCCTCGTAGCAGAGATCGAAAATGTGTATGTGCAGTGTGAGGGAAAAGAAAGACGCGTCGAAATACTGGTAAACGCTCGCTTTTCGTTTAATACTCGTTATTACAATGATCGATTCCACGTTTCGTAATTCAGTTAAGTGCACAACTGAGAAAGCGGTACAAAGTAAAAGTTATCTTTGATAACAATGATGGACAATCGTGCGCGGTAAACATTCTCCTCTTTTGCAACTTTCACGATTACTTTTTAATCTTCGCCTTTACAAGAGTAGTTACTTTATTTACAATGATTGCAGCAATGCTTTACGGCTAGAAAAAATTTAATAGCGAAGACATTCTATTATTTTGACTATCGACGTTTAGACCTGACTCCTTGTTACCTCACCGTTAATTGTTTTGCAGATATTTAAGTATGAAGCCGCATTGCAAGTGGTATAACATTTTATCTTAGCAAACCTTCAAGGAGAACTTATAAGGCATTTTTTGGGTACATTATTTATCTAATTATTCGAGTTTAATGCAAAATTAAATAGCACAATTCTAAAACCATCCAGAAAATGTATTAATATATAAAATTAGAAATTTACTTTAGGAAAGTAAGAAAACATCTTTTACCGATCTCCTTGTAAGATTCACATACATACTTTTCTTTAATCAGCTATTATTATCTTCACTAAGGCTAGATCTCACAGTTGCTCATAAGTAACGCCTCTGCTTAGTACCAAAAGCATATATCTCGTCGTTGAAAATATTATTTGTTTCATCGTGAGTATTTCTCTCAGCACCGGGAAAAAAGGTTTAAAAACTTGACTTTGGTACTCGCCGGAAAAGTAAATAGGTTTACTTGATGTTAACGACTTAGCTTGTCCGATTTTAACTAGATCTCCGTCATTCATTGTCGTCGTTCCATTGTGGATGTCCATGCAATTTTCGTGACTCGTCCGCATAATTTTTCAAATCGCCTAACCAAATTACCGGGTTATGAAGGATAAAGACTACGTACAAGAGATTCCCCGGGTAATTAGTCTAATAGGAACGAATTGCAGGCGGTACGGTTTTGCATTCCTTGTCGTCTAGTGTATGGTCGATAACAGGCCTGTAGTTGATTTTGACCTTCGAATAAAAACGTAAACGTTTACCATCATTGTAATTTCTCTTACGTGCCTAAGAATTAAGTGGTTAAACTTACGTCTCCAGTGTTGATGTCGATGTGTGTGAGGGTATGCTTTCGCCAGTGCTGATCCGCGGGCTTGGGTTGCTGTCCTTCGAGTGGCTTGCTGTAATCGTACTCGTCGATTCTGTCTTTGAAGTCCTCGCGTGCGTGGGCACCGCGACTCTCCTTACGGTTCTCTGCGGCGTGGATTGTCTGCATTGCATTGACCATCAGATTCTGCAGCTCGAGGGTCTCGATCAAGTCAGAATTCCAGATAAGAGATCTATCGGTAACCTTGAGATCATCCAGCTTTTTGTACAACGACGACATTTTCTTGCACCCTATTATAGTTTTAAATAATTATATAAATAATAATTTGATTATCGAAAATGGAAATTTCAAAAGTTGAATACTTACCTTCTTGCAAGGTGTCAGCCTGCCTAAACACAGCGGCATGAGTCTGCATAGTTTTCTGCATGGTCAGTCTTAATTCAGCAGTCGAGATGTTTCCTTTAGCATTTCTTATTTTATCGAGATTCGCTACCGACTCTTCTCCGGCGTTCTGTGAGAGAATTTTAGTTCAAAGTACTCACTTATTATGCTTTTAATTATTTGAATTTTTAGTATTACGAAACTCACTGTTCGGAGGCTTCCAATCTTTTCGCCAGGCTTGTTCTCTTCAGAAATGGTTTTCGCGCAAGCTCTGCCGAATACAACTAAATCCAGCAGCGAGTTAGCACCGAGTCGGTTCGCTCCGTGGACGGAGGCGCAGGCAGATTCACCACAGGCATAGAGGCCAGGTACCACCGTGTCTTGATTGTTCTTGGAGGTCAGAACCTGTCCTCTGTAGTTCGTTGGAACACCACCTAAAAGATATTCGCGCAGTCAATATGTATACTATCCATGGGGCACAACTGCTTTACTCTTTGAATGAACGTAAATTTACCCATATTGTAATGCACAGTTGGTAACACAGGGATTGGCTCGCGCGTAACATCAACTCCAGCGAAGATCATCGCCGTCTCGGAGATTCCAGGTAGCCTGGCAGCGAGCTGCTCTGGTGGCAGGTGATGCAACTGCAGGAAAATATGATCTTTCTCGGGTCCGACTCCTCTGCAATGCAAACCATCGATTTATTTTATTGCGCATTGTTAAGTGTTCAATTTTACGATCAGTAGACAGTAAAAAGTATAGGGTATTTTTGCAATCACTCACCTGCCTTCACGTATCTCTATGGTCATAGATCTTGAGACTACGTCTCGAGACGCGAGATCCTTGGCCACGGGAGCGTAACGCTCCATAAATCTCTCACCCTCGCTGTTCACCAAGTAGCCGCCTTCTCCTCTGCTACCCTCGGTAATCAGGCAACCAGCACCATAGATACCTGCGATTGCATTTACGTTGTTTTAACAATAATCATTAGTGACATAGCTATAAAATCTTTACTCACCGGTCGGATGGAACTGCACAAACTCAAGATCCTGGTTGGGCAGGTTTGCCCTAGAGACCATCGCAGTACCGTCACCAGTACAAGTGTGGGCAGACGTACAAGAGAAGTAAGCACGACCGTATCCACCGGTGGCCAGCACTGTATTCTTGGCGTGGAATCGGTGAAGCGTGCCATCCTCGAGGCAGAGAGCGATGACGCCCCGACATTCACCTCCCTCCATCAGCAGGTCCAGAGCGAAATACTCGACGAAGTAGTTGCAGTCGAAGCTGAGAGACTGTCCGTACAAGGTGTGCAGAAGCGAGTGTCCCGTTCTGTCGGCGACGCAGCAGCAACGATGGGCCTGACCGCCCTTGCCGAACTTCAGAGATTGGCCACCAAAGGCTCGTTGGTAAATTTTACCTGAAAGAAAGTTTATAATTATTTATTATAAATTTTTGTAACGAACGTTCGAATAAATAAAGAGCTATATTCAGACACTCCAGAATCAAAGACAAATGACAAAAGTATTAATGCTTAACAACCGTGCGAGCATTTGTTATACTTATTTCCAGAAGTCTTTTTCCAAAATTTTCACACAAAAAATTGGACATAACCGAAAATAAAAAATTCAAAGAAAGAGTATACAAAAAAATGCCGATTTGAGCTCAATTTTGCATTGCACATTTCTTTGACAAAATATGGATATCGAAGAATTTCGAGAAAGCGGTGACGAACAGGACGAGCAGGACGACCAGAGAAACAGCCACGAGGAAGAACACGAAGAAGGACAGGAAGAGCAGAACGAGCGACACGAGGAAGAACAAAGGGATGAAGTAGATGAACAGGATGACGAGGTCCAAATTTTGGAATGCGATGAGAAGCAGGAAGAACCAGATGTTAATGTCGAAAGTCGTCAAGAGAATCGAGCCAACTCGAGTCACAAGTCATCGAGACAGAGCAGGTAACTTAAGCGATAGAGAGCAGTGATTATCACGTTTGTTAATGACGTGCAGAATTTTCTATTTTTCTTAGTTTTCATAGAATTATATTTGTATGATGTAAACAAATATCTTTCAGAGTACAGTTCAGAGCAGCAACTCCACAAAATCAAAGTCGTATGCTGAATAATCTTCAGCCAAAACGTTGGAGAAGTGCTAATGCATTTGTCAACTTTATGCAAGACTTTAAGCAGGTAGAAAGCCTACTTGAATTTAACCAGAGTACTCTTTGTAAAATTGAACAATTCACTGCTGTAGGACTATCCTAACATGATCACTGGTCGAAATATCTTTCAAACATGCGGAGAAAGATGGAAAAGCATGACAGATGAACAGAAGCAGCCATATATTGCAGCTGCAAATACTGTCAAGAGACTGAAGAATCGAAAAATTGGTGAGAACAGTGACCAGCAATCTAAGAAGTCTGTTACACGTGTCTCTAAACGAAAAGCTGAAACCAAAAGAAAAGAAACCAGCCAGAAAAGGTCAAAGGTTGTTCTTACACTACTATTCCTTGCATTTATACTGTTTAAAAGTTTATAAAGTAACGTTTTCATCCGGTAAAACATGTTTTGATTATTTTTAATATTTTATGTAAGGCTAATAACCAAGATGCAATGAGCAATTCGGATACCGATACCGCAACCACCACAGTGCATTCATCGATGAGTGATCCTGATAGTCCTTAATAAATATACTTTGTCAAAGTTCTGTGTTAAACATTTTTTTAATTCAAGAAGCTTATTCTATTTTGTGTAACAAAAGAAGGCACGTTTGAAATTTTCATCAATGAAACTAATTAAAGTTCAGACTTCAAAATTTCATTCATGTCTTCTACTGCTATCATCTTTGCTGCTATTCACCACTTGGTCATAATTCAATTGTTCTTCATCAAGCACGACAGTGCTCTTTTTGATTAACTTACCCTCAGAAGTTCGACTGAAAGGCATGCCGCAATTTTCTAATTCAATCACAGCTTTTGGGGCCTCCCTGGTCATATAGTGAATGGCATCTTGATCTCCAAGCCAATCAGAGCCCTTGACTGTGTCATACATATGCCACTGCCAATTGTCTTCCTCCATGTTTCCAAGCGCTGCATTAATACCTCCTTGGGCAGCAACAGTGTGAGATCTTGTTGGAAATAATTTGGTAACCACAGCAGTCTTAAAACCCTCCTCGACCAAACCATAAGCAGCTCGGAGACCAGCACCACCAGCACCAACTACCACAGCATCAAAAGTGTGATCCACTACAGGGTAGTTTTGTGAAATTCCATCTGAAGTTTTAGCAAAACCACTATTTGGTGTATAATGTAGAGCGCGTTGACTGATAACCGGTAGGCCTAATTTGTTCTAGAAACAGAAAAAATATTATATATTAGTGCAAAATGACAGATGATTCACTGTTATTTGGAATAATGAATATTTATTAATAATTAAGAGAGTCAAAAGTTATCTTTAAATCTGTGTGAATCAAATGGGAAAGAAAATAATAGATCAAAGAGAGAAATTGAATCTTATCATAGAGCTTTATAAAAAGATGCTGGATAAGTCAACACTGTATAAGAAGAAGTTAATTGAGCATTGGAAGATGATTAATTCTT
This sequence comes from Cecidostiba semifascia, assembly GCA_900474235.1. Classification (NCBI taxonomy): domain Eukaryota; kingdom Metazoa; phylum Arthropoda; class Insecta; order Hymenoptera; family Pteromalidae; genus Cecidostiba; species Cecidostiba semifascia. Next base: position 23,660 of record UCQR01098959.1, on the reverse strand, counting down.
ATCAAAGGCTGCGCCTATGTTGTATGCTTCTAGAAAGAAGTGTTTGCTGAATTCATACATGTGTGTATAGGTCTGTCATCAATTATTACAGTCATAAAGGAAGAACGCTATATCGATATGTTACATAAAAATCACGAGTGAATCATATTGCAATTATGACAGTAATTTTATCAGATGGATCATTGATTTTGGATTTTAGTCAAAGTACAACAATCAGTTGAAAAACTAAAAAACCCAATATATACCATTTTGTGCTAGAATGGCATTACATAATTTTGTCTTGTAAAATAAAATTGTCATAAGTAGATTGCATGAACTTTCACAGTATTGCACAAGAGCTATATTGAAGATTTATATTGAAACTCAAAAGCCAATTCAGTTATCTCTGATCATCAGAAATATGGTAGTTTCAGCAAGACAAGGTCACATGAAAACTGGAGATTATTTTTATGGAATTTTTATGGAACTGAAGCAATGAATTCTTTATTGAACAGCTTGAAGGCAAGGAACGTTACATAAACGCAGATATACAAACACAAAAGTGCACATATGCTTGAGGAAAAAATTTCTAGTACTGAAAAAACTAAAAAAAACAAGGTACGAATAAACAATAAGCCAAATTGTCCACTGACATCTTCTCTGAAAGACATGAATGAATAACCCCACCAAGTCCAAGGCCAACAAGCATCTGTCAAAGAAAACCTGTCTAATCCCACCATAAACAACCCATTCCAGGTACCTCCCTCAAGTATAGAAAAACACAAGTCGAAAGCTCGATGCACCGCCGCGCGTTGCATATGGAAAAACAGTAGCGCGTAAAATCGTCTGCTAAGCGTCTGGCCGCCGCGGCGCCGCATAGGAAATTTCGTCAAAGCAGAATTTCCGTGCGGCGAATAGGACAACGTGTACACTACACTATCAACGTATAGTGAGCGTAGCAGGTAATATAATACACAGAGAATGCAATTCGGGATTCGGGTGTACCCATCATCAGACATCCCGAGCGCGCGCGCGCTAATGTCAAGCGCAAAAGAGCCTTACGTAACCCCCTTTGTCGGCTTAGCGGATAA
>UCQR01098959.1:0-15639 GCA_900474235.1 Cecidostiba semifascia | reverse complement strand
ATTTAGACTGTGCGTGTTGGAGAGAAAACAGAGACAAACACGGAGTCACGACACTTATATGGCTATATTGCAGCCGGTGAATTTTATTTGGACGAGCGGCAAACTTCCAAATATAATTCACCGCATTGCTTGGAATATAAGGGAAAGAGAGGATGAGACAGTTTAAAACGCGCTGCGAATAACGTATATAATCATAATTTCCAGCTAAGCAAACCGGTGGCTTGGCCAGAATAGAATATATAAGTTAGTGCGTATTCTTAGATTTTGATAAATTCGGATATAAACCCGGACTCTCTGCGGGCATGATTTACTCCTCGCGTAAAAATAAATCTCGTTTCTCAGCGCGCAGCTTCATCCTCTCCACAATTCCATGAGATATAAGCACAAATCAACATCACATATACGAATATAAAAAAAAAAAAGAAGATCTCACCTGCTGTAGGCGGAATCGGCGCTGAGTTTTCCACCGCACTCCTGACGCTTGATGCTCTCTGGCGACGAGAGCTCGCCGTCGTCGTCGCTGCAGTTGATCCTGCCGTTATTAATCCTCTGGTGGATATTGTTGTGATGATGGCCATTACCCTGAGGTGTACTAGACAAGACAGAGACGTCGGTTCGCATGAGGGATATGAGTGAGGGTAAGGTCGAGGTGGAATTGGCGTCGTCCTCGAACGAGCTGAGAAGCTCGTCGAAGAGTGAATTCGATCGTTTCATCTCCATGTCCGTCGAGGAGATGATGGAGCTTAGACTGAGATTACTGCCGTTCAGGTTGTTCTTGTAGTTGTTGCCATTCTGCTGGTTCTTGTTCAGCTTCGTCGTGTTGATACTGCTCTGCTTGTTGTTGCGGACAAAGTCCGAGCCAGCTGAAGAGGAGGAGCTCGAGATCTTCCTCTCGGGTGGTTTTGGAGCCGAAGAAGCGCGCATCGAGTTCGACCGGTTAGGCAATGGTCGAGCCAGCCTCGTCGAACTCGAATTCGACAGTCCATTACTCGCAATCTTCTGCGGTGGTTCGATGGCCGGTGGAGCAAACTCGCCACCACCGAGTGCCTGGTTCGGATCGATGATGACTCGTCGGCCAAGGACATGCTCGCGCTCGAGACGCAGCGAATTCGAGTTCGACGAGGAGGTGAGCAGCTCACGGGAGAGCGAGTTGGTCTCGGTGCAGTCGCTGGACAGATCCGAAGATGTGAGGTCGTCGAAGCCTGTGGGAGGAGCTATGAGAGAGATGCGCTGCTGTGGCTGTGGTGGTTGCTGCTGTGGCTGCTTCTCGGCGTTCGCTGGTTGGGGTTGGGAAGGGGATAAGGGGTTGGGGTTATTGGGGTACTTGGCAAAGGCGGAGGACAGAGAGACGGGGAAACTGGGGCTGGAGTTGGGCTTTTGGGATGGGCAAATGGCAGAGCCGTCGGTCGACGACTGGTCGCTCGTGTCGGAGAAGAGATCGTTGAGCTGCTGCTCCGCTAGCAGGAACGGGTTGTAGTCCTTGCCTGCTCCACTGTAAAGAATTTTCAGTTAATTATCTGCTTTAAGATCGATCGGGATTGAGATTTTATGAGAGCGGTGTAACGTGAAATAAATCGTTTGTTTGCAATTTCAACGTTGAATCAACACTATATACGAAATTATTTCTTATAAGTCTAAAGTGCGTGCTCTACAAGTGCAGCGTCTGAAAATAATAGAAACAGTGTTCATACTTGTACAAAAGGCGTGCAAAGTGAGAAGAAATATAGAAACGGTGCGATATCGGCCTGATTTACAATCGTGCTGAAAGAAGAACGGCATGACAAAGCCGCGCGATGGTTACATATATAGTGAGACGACAAAAAAGGAAGCGTCGATAGGAGAACTTACATTCTACCTCTAAGAATCATAGAAAAGTCGGGATGCCTGCGTATGTAGCTGTTCCAGTCGCAGCGCGGCAGCCGCTCGAAACTCCTACGTAGAAGGCTTAAAGGCAAACACAGACATGGTTTTTTCTACTGTACTCGTTAAAGTCTACGACATACCACAGCTTATGATACTAAATATAAATAGAAATAATAAAGCCCAATTTTGAAAAATTACACGCAGGGAAACCTGAAATAACAGACGAGCGAATATAAGCGTACTAAAAGACTCAATACGGAGTCTGTATTAAAAACCGGGAATTAACGAGCCGTATCAAATCCACCTCGACGGCTAAACAAAAGGCACTTTAGCGCGATACCTCCGTCGCTCCAAGTTCAAGCTTCTCCGCGTCGTTTTGTTTTTTTCCTCCGGGTTGATATCCTCGCGAGGAGTATCGAGCTCGATGATCCTCGACTGTGGCCTCGCCCTAACGATCTTCTCCCTGTGGTACTCGAAGCGGCCCTTCCACTCTGAAGCCGATCTCCCATCGATGCTCGGTAGAAACAAGCTTTCCCGGCCCACATTACCGTCAAGCCTCGTGATGGTACAGATCTCCTTCTCGAAGTGTTCCTCGGCGAAGCTTGTGTTCGTATAAAGTCCATCATTTTTACAAACCGATACCGATCTCTCAGGAAGCTCACCTCGCGTTTCTCTTTCCGTCCGTCCAGGCTCTACTCTTCGTTCTACCAGCCATCGCTAATTCTTCCTCGTCGAAGCTTCCCGAGTCGATCTCTTTGATCAGCTCCGATGCGTTGCTCTCGTTCTCGTCGGCAAAGTCTTCGTCGAACAGCAACGTTTCCTCCGGCTCGACGACGCTCGACGCATCGCTTGCCGCGGCGTTTCTGTAGTAGTCGAAGACCACGAAGCTCTGGCGCTGCTGCTGATGCTGCTCGGCTTTATTTTGGTGCCGGGTTTCCGGGACACGCGGCGTTTTTTCCAGTTCATTTTTAGACGGAGGAGGAGGAGGAGGTTGCTGCTGCTGCTGCAGTTTCCGATGGCTCTCGAGGGATGCATCGGTTGCTTTTTCAAGACGCTGATGGAGACTCGAGTTACCGAGCGATGCCTCGTCGATTACGTAAGTGGCGCAGCGCCGGCTGGAGCAGTTTGGAGTTGTTTGCGTTTCGTTCTCGCGCTGCTGTCGATCTGTGTGCAATGTTTTCGATACCGATTTGCGACAACATAAATATTGCACTGATTAATCGCGAGACTCTATACGTAAAGATTACCGATCGTTTCCAAAGCTTCCACGACGCCGCTCTTTCTAGCTCTGATATCCGCGATGTTTGGCATGCTGTGACACTTTTTCGGCTGGGCGAGTAGCCTCTGCCTGATATCGTTTGACAGGCCCGGCACTTCGTCTGCTTTATTTTCGACAACAGGTTCTACATCATCCGGGCTCTCCTCTCTGTTTTCATTGGACTCTTCGCTGCTGTTCATCTGACACAGATCCAACCTGTCGACGAACTCAGCTTCGCTTTTTCGGAACGTCTTTGTCGAGGCGCTCGATAGATCATCCTCGTCTGAATCATCGTTCTTCAACGACTGCTGTTGTGTCTCTTCGATCACGTAAGTCCGATCGTTCAACACATCGTTATCTCGAGTTTCCGGCTCCTCTACTATCCTCGCGCTCGAGCTTCGGGACGACCGGACCATCCTCTCGTTGTACTCGAATTCGTCAGTCGTGGAGTTACCCTCGTCGAGACTGGACAGCCCCGCTAGATCCGAAAGCATCTCGACCTTCGAAATACTCTCGCATCTGCGAGCCTCCTCGTGGATCTGCTTCCAGGTGACGTAGTCGTTTTTCTGATCCATCAGAGTCTCGATACTTTCGACCTCCGCGTCGTCGTCATCTTCGTCGGGCACGATTTTTCGAGGTTTCAGCTTTGACTTTTTTTTTAATTTTCGTTCAGTTTTCGATACCGTCGACTCGCTGAACTCCTTGCTCAAGAACTGGGAGACCAGTCTCGCGGAGGACTTCTGGGACGAACTGGACGACAGAGGAGTTGTTCTGGGCTGCAGAATTTTCGAGGGAAGAACCTCGGAGAGGAGGAGAAGACGACGGGAGGAAAAGAGCTGCTTGATCACAGGAGTGTTCAAGGATTCTTGGGAATCGGATTGTCTGTGAAGGAGAATAAAGGATTGTTTCTTTTTTTATTTTATAGTATATAGTTGCTTGCGCGCGCGAGAGAGAGAGAGGAAACGAAAGCTCACTGCAGCTGATACAACTACACGATGTTGTTACAAAGATTCACAGAAATAGAGTAGTACGTGTGGAAGCTGCACTTGGGCAATTAGCGTTTTAACGACTATATACTACGCCGGGGTTATAAAAGGCTCGTTTGGTTTGTAAATCAAAGTGAAAGAGAAAAGGAGAGCAAAGCTCTTGTTATATAACACTCACCTATTGGAGCGGTCGATGGGTCTGGATTTCAGTGGTCCGGATGGCGACTCCTTGGCGTTCGTCTGACCGGGTCGTTTTCTGCGAAAATATTTTTCACGAGGTAATTTCAATTTTATATCAAAATCTCGATTGTTTGGAAAAATCGTCCGAATAAAGATGAAAATAGCCTCGGGGCCATTAAATTTCACGTCCGAAAGTTACATCAATTACATCAAACGGGGGGAGATAGCCACGAAAAGAAAGAAATCTCGCCGCACGGCTTCCGAGAAATCTCCTGGCGCCTCGCCAGTACCTCGACTATGTTATATATGCACATTCGAGTCATAAGGGTATAATTTCGGCTTTCCGACTGTTTTCCTTCGCACGTGCGCACTTGCAAAGGGCTCTTTGGAAGGGGAAGAAGTAAGCTTTTAATTGACAGCGCGACGCCGTGAATCTGTCAGTTTATTTTCCGGGAGTACGGAGAGAGAAAGAGAGTTTATTTGGGGAGAGAGACCTGCCCAGAGTGATTGGTTTGTTTTTGATATTGCTCGTACGCGCGGAGATGACCTCGTTTGGAATCGGAGAGGAGTTATATTATATCGTTATACGCAGCGATCGATAGATATAATATAAATACGAATAAAATTTCTGCTAATATTTCTTTCAACTCACAGTATCGGCAATTTCGGACTACTGGTATCGCCGTTCTTCTGACCGTTATTGACCTGATGCGCGGCGTCCTTAATCATCGTCGACCTGGCCAACAGCGGCGATTGAGCAACAACCTTTTGCGCACCACCGGGTGAGTATTTTTCCCGATTGGTAGGTCTTCGATTCTTAAGAGCCGGTGCCCGGTACTTCATCCTGGCTTCCAGTCGCTCTTTCGCGACATTATTGCTAGTCTGTGGACTGGCGGGTAGACGAGTCGATCTCTCCTTGCAGAAGGCCACGTGACGGTCGTAGGACTTGACGCCGAACTGGCGTTGACAGGTGGGGCACTGGCCCTTTTCGTTGGATCGCGTTGGTGCACCGGCTGAGGTTACAAGGGACAGAGTCGAGGGACGTTGCTGGGAGTTGGTTGACGAGTGTTGAGGATGAGAGGGTTGGGAGGGCGATTGGTGCGGGACTGATGTGGTGTGTGACGGTCGTTGAGGCTGTAACGTAAATTGATATATCCCTTCGTATAGTAAGTATAAAGACAGTATACTCACATTGTCACCGCGAGCAGCACGAATGGCACGGAGAAACTCGTCTCTCGACTGTTTCCATTGATTGTTAGGCCTCCTGTTGTTGAGCCTCTCCTCCGAGTGTGTTTGTCCACTACTGGCTCTCTTAGGCTCAGGTGCGGCTGCATTTGTCGAGCTGGTGCATGGCTGTAATAGCTGCTGTTTCGGGAGAAACTCGGCGAGTTCGGTGCCCTGGATTCGTTGTTTCGCTGAATCGAAGGGTTTACGCTTACGGGCCGCGGTGCGCTCACAGATCTTCACGTGTTTCTCGAGAGAGCGAGGATTGAACTTGCGGGTGCAGACCGTACAGGGCAGCAGGACCTCCGGCTGCTGCGCATCTGTGAATTGAAAACGATCGGATGGATTAATATGAATGGATTCTATTTTATCATCTGAATATAAGACCGGCTTTGTTGCATATAGACAATCTCAATGGGTATAAAGATTGTGCATATCGTTGAATTGAATAACCGCGCCTTTGGAAAAATTCTGAAAGCGCAAACACTATATACCTTTCGCAAGAACGACAACGATCGCGGAATACTATTCCCGGCGATACCTATCCTCTTGTGTTACACACGCCTATCCTTATCGTGGGCCGTCGGTATACTGCATTGTCACGTATAATAATAATAATAATAATAGTAATAATCGCAAACACCTGAGCGCGCGAGATTTTCTGCGCCTGCGCAGTCGCCCCCGCAATATACTATGTGTATATGCTCGCCCACTCGCCGGAGACTTTCCTTTTTTGGAGCGCATTCGCTGTGTGTGTGTGTGTTCGAGCGAGTCACTGTCGTCGTGTATTATACGCGCTTGGAAAAATATAGCTGCGAGATTATTGTCAATGTAAGCCTTATTACCAGATGGCCGATCACGTGTGTTTGGACGAGTTTTATTAATCCTCGCTCTGTTGATGGAATTTGCACATGCGCTCTGTGTTTTTAACGATTGTTCGTACTACTCATATGTACGTACTGAATCTTATGCGTTTTATAACGGAGTAATGAAACTCTGCACCGTAAAGATGTCAGAGAGAATAATATTTTTGGTATAACAACGCGCCGAATTTAAAAAAGGAAAGCTCACCCGCGCACATATTGTCCCGGAAGATTTATTACGCCCGAGCTTGAAACAGTGAAAGCTGTATATATATTTTTCTGCTTATTAGGATACAGTTCGCGCTTGTGGCAGTAGATTTTTGCCGATAAATTTTACATCGCCTCCTTAATGCGCCGGTTCGCTCGATTAAGGAGGTGAAAGTCGGGCCATATACATTATATACCGATGATCAAACCAGTCCAAACGGAAGATCTTGTGTATACAGCGATGCGCAAAAATGACGCAAGTGATAAAATAACGCTCTGTTTATGTGTATTCTAGATCAGCCAGATATTCATTAGAAAGTATATATACGACGTCGTCAGCTGCTGTGCATCTAGAAAATCCAATTCGACCTTCTAATACGAATACACGTGTGTGTGCGTGTACTGTGTATGGTATACACGCATCAGAATCATCAAGGATTATTCGAGCGTAGACAAGACTCTTTTTTTTCTCTGTTTTTAGAAGAAGAAAAAAAAATTGAATGAGACAGAGGAAACTCTTTGAGTCTCGCGGCAATTATCGTAAATATAAAAAGCCGGCGGAGTAGGTGGAGAGATAGGTATGACACTGCGTGGACGGATCATGAATGACAATGGATTCATTGGAATTTTTCGTTTCGGGAGTTTCGGCTATCTCCTACCTTTGTCCCATTCTCGGTATTGAGGAAATCCTATTATATTATGCGAAGAAGAAAAAAAAATCGAAATTGTTGAAAATATACACGCGACGAATAAGCAAACGCAACGATGACATAACACACGCCATTGTCATCAGACTTCTATTTTCAGAATCGCATATATCTCGTGCCGCGCGCAGGGTTTACGAACCGGTTAACAAGCTCGTCAAAATCAAGTGCGACATAATGAACCGATGCACCGTCGGTTATATATTGTCGACCTATAAGTCCAAACAGATCGACGTCGGAGTTTCTCGGCGCGACGGAGTGAAAAATTACGTTGCGACGCGAGCGACGTGTGGAGGAGAGAAAAAAAAGCGTAAGTTATACTTGCGCAATGGGTCGTTTGGAGAGGAAAACATCACGTATAGAGTTTCTTTTTTAAAAATCGGCTCTGTTTTAAAACTGCATATATGTTCGAGCGAACACACTCGGATAGTCGTAAACGAAGAATAGACGCGTCGATTGATGCGTTTTTTTTTTTAAAGAGTAGCCGGTGTACATATTACACAGGGAATCTGACGACAATATTTTTAATCGAATACATAGGTGTAGGCGGTTATTATCAGGCCACCGAAAACCAGATAAACCCATAAAACGCTTAGGACTGATAAAGATGTTTGAGGACAATATTATCTGTATAACGATGACGAATTTTCAAGCTTATACGCGTTGGAGCTCTGTACCGAGCTCGAAATAGAGTACATTCGATGGAAGAAGTGTGTTTTATGGAAAACAGATTTTGTTATTTTTTTTGCGCGATGATGAGGAAAACCGGGAAAATAAAAAGCTGAGGAAACATAAAGTGTCGGCTTACGTTTTCAGAAGTGGAAGCGTTTAAGAATAACTCGAGAAACGTTGAGAAAAAAAGGCGAGACTTGGAGAGATAAAAAAAAGTCACGTCGTAAATACACTCTTAAGCCCCGCGGTATTTTAATGAAGGAAATTAAAGAATCGTCGGCGTTATTGACGTAGGATGTTTAATTGTTTATACTGCTAGAAATGAGTTTCTCTTCGATATTAGATTTGTGTGCAAAAAAAACAAACTATTTCACGATATTGCTAGAAAAAATTACCATTTCTATATAGTGTTTTAACACCAGGATGAATCCAGTCAACCAATAATAAAACACGAAAGAGCGGAGAGTCAAAAAACAACTAGACTGAAAAAAGACGTTCCTCAAATCTTTCCTATACGATGGCTGACAATTTTCGCATAAATAATAACCGCCGCAAGGAACCACAAGCTTCCCATCACCGCAGCATAAAAACGTCCCCAAAACCAATCGGTTAGCCAATAATCTTGCGAAATAATTAAAGAAACACACTCGCATCAGTTAATATTCAAATCAAACTTCCCTTCGCAATACAAAACTTTATATTAATACTGCTCGTAGAAGCCGGCTCGATTATAACGAAACTTGTTTCTCTGAATACTAATGATCGCCGCTCTCATATACATGTGTCGAAATTCGCTCTTTCCGCTCTCGGAATCTCGGCCTTATATCGGCATTTTAATCCATAAAAATCCACAGTATACCGGCTCATCCAACGACACACGCACACAATAACACAATGGAATAATTAATAAGTCTCTCATCACAAAACGCACATGCAAAATCAGGCGTCTCCTCAGCGAGGGTTTCAAGCCTCTTGAAGGTCGTAAAACTACTGGCCACTGCCGCGACATCCAGCACCGCCTCATCCAGTCTCCTCAGAGCCTCGTCTTCCTCATCCCTCTGATGACTCCTGTTCCCAAGATCGCGACAAACTTCGACGAACCGGGATAACTCGGCGGAGGCTCGACACCGGGCTGCATCGCCGGCGTTGTCACAGCCGCCGGCGGCCTTTCTCGAGACGCAGCAGAGCATCGCCATGATGCGAGCGACTCGCTGCACCGGAGTGTACTGAGAGCCAACGCGTGAGTATACAGTCTGTCTGATGTGTCTGACTCGCGAGGAGAGAGAGAGAGAGAGAGAGAGAGTCGCGCGAGAGAGAGAGAAGAAGGGGGTTATTTTTGTCTAGTGTCTTTTTCTCTCTGCCGGCTTGGCTCTATTATATGTGGTGAATTTGTTGAGATTTTTGGAGTTGCGCAAGATAACAGGGTGTTTGTTATCTCAATTGTCTTGTGGATTATAGTGATAAACGAAGCTTCTCGTGGTTTAAAAATAAAACTAGTAAATTGGTTTGTTTGTTCGTTATCATGCGGATTACTCGAGAGAAAATGGACTAATGCGGCGGATAGAAACTTTCTTTTCACAGCGATTTGGAAGATTTGTGTGAGATGTATATGTAAGATAGACACCTAGTGCGAGTGCTGACACATACCGAAAATAGAAAGTCGACGATTGAAAAAAAAAAACCATGTATAATTAGGCTCTCGATTTATTAACAACGTGTGTAATTCAGCCGCGCCTATATGCATCGGAAAAACACATCAGCGAAGAAAAATTAACAAACGACATCAGATAAATGCAAAAAGCGGATCTTTAAATGAAATTCATTCAACGCAAGCCATCATCAGCACGCGATGACACCAGCAGAATTTTAAGTGCCAACCGATGGAGTAGGAGGAGTGACTTCTCTCTCAACTGTCGACTTGTTTTTTTTTTTTTGCTCTTTTTCATCGGCGACGCGTCTCTGCAGCAGCAGCGCGTAAACTTAGAACTCGAGTCTCCCCGGCTGAAAAGGGACTACTCGTGTGTGCACTACCTATATACACAGCGACTTTATGACGAGGCTCGGAGTTATTGCCCTTGCGCTTTCAATTGGTGTGGGACGATGCGGGAAGTATATAGTGTGTGTCGAGCTCGCGTGAAAAAAAAGGGCTTCCGAGGTTGAATTTGACGTTTCCGTCGTGTCCCGAGAGATGTAAGTAGGTGGAGTTGAGATGCACCTACGAGCTTTGTTCGCTCTGATGATGCCTGCGATACGGACTAAAAATATACAAGAATAAGAAGGAGGATATATAAGTGTCACTTTCGATGACGGCTTTTTAAACGGCTTGTGGATCGTAATTTGGATGTAACGGGATATAGTATAGGTATATCGATTTTATTTCTTGTCGAGTATCGTTATTGTTTGCATATATACACGCTAGTCAGTCAAGAATATAATATATCGAGTGTTGCACAATTATTACGGTGACAGGGCGAAATGTACATCACACGCGACAATGGAAATTTCATAAGCGGTTATAGTTTATGTATACCGGAGTTGCACAAATCAATCAATGGGTTTGAATAATTCTGTCACAATCGATCGTTTCCTTATCAGATAAATACTCTCTAGCTATACTGTAAACAAAAGCTTCAACGATACTCGCGCTGACGATCTTTACCTTCTACAGCAGAATCCATCACCTCCTACACGATCCCCGACAGCCGTATAATATATACCAGTATATCATTAACTCACGAGCGAAATTCCTTCCTCAAAGCCAAACTCTTATTAGAAATAAAAAAAAATACAGACAGTGCAGATCACCTGCACACGTCGCTGACACGTTGCTGCAGCCCATGCGGCTCTGATGATTTTAGCGATATACCGATCGGCGCGCGCGACGTCATACCGATCTCAGCGTCGAGCTGCAGCTGCACCTCGCGTGTCCAGCCCCGCGAAATTTCTTCTCGCACGATTTTCACAAGGATAACAACAACAAAGACGACAGAAATAAAACTTACCCTCGTCGTCGGCCATGTTAGTTGTCGGCGCAGAGTCGTCGTCGTGCGTCGTCATGGTGACGGCTCGACTGCCGGCTTACAAACACACACACACACACGTCACTGTGTAGTGCAGTCCGCGCACCAGCTCTTGCAGAGTAAATGTACTCGATGTGTGTTTTGTGTGTGATGAAACGACCCGATGGAGTCTGTCCCCCTGTTTTGTCGATTTTACAGAGACCTAACGACCGAAGCTGCTGCGCGACCAGATACGGGAAGACTATATACACTACTGACTTGTTGTTAACAGGTCCGAAGAGGACTTATCGATTCGGCGGTCTTACGTACGGCGTTAGCTTCATTTCTTGGAGGTTGCAGGCGCTGCTGCTGCTGCTGTTGCTGGTATCCGCGCTGACTCTGACGAGTGGACGTAACGAGGCTACTGCGACCCACATTGTCCACTGTAATTATGATTGTGTTTTTACATGCGGCGATCGTTGCTCCGCGCTTCACGGCGATGATATACTATATAGTTTTCTTGGAGAGATGATTGATTGATTGGGTGGATTACTTGTTTGAGCTGTTTTTTGTTTTAAAGGAAGGTCGAAGAGTTTATATGGTCATTATAATAGCGAGCAAAAGGCACATTCAAGGATATTATAAAATCATCCTCCTCCGCACACTATAATACAAGCTATATCACACAACTAGCAGGAAAAATCAGGTTACTGCACACACTTTGCGCGCACAGAAAAAAAACTCGTTGCTCTCTCCCTCGAAAAAGCCGCGGCGACGACGTTCACTCGTCGACTGCTCTCGCGCGCAGTTGTATCCTTAAAAACACTCGGCTCACGACTACTGGGAAACTCACTCGTTGCAAACACACTTGTATAATAATCAGCGATACATGCATGTATATGTATGTACAAAACGTAGGTATATATATGAAATCTCTCTCTGCAGAGCCGAGATTGATTTACGACTACTCGCGGACTCTCTCGCGCCTAATAGATCGACTAGTGATCCACTTTTGCTATAGCTGAGAAAGAGCGAGAGAGAGAGAGAGAGAGAGAGAAAAAGAACAGACGAGGTGCGCGCCGTCGGAGCGTCCGACGTCGTCTGGTGTGTTGTGTTTTGCCGCGCAGCCGAGCGCTCATTAACATCAACCATCAAGGATACTGCGCGCTATACTCTCAGCAGTGTGGTTAGTATCGTTCGCAGAGAGAAAAAACGTATAAGGAGATGCTGTTTTACTGTGCGATGATGACCGGCTACGCGATGAGTATAGAGATTTTGATTAGCTTGATGGTGGGTGTGAGCGATGAGATGATGGAGCTTCGGATTCGGCTAAAATAAAATTCTAAGTCTATAATGAAAGAGCAAGCGTTGATTGAGTTTACTTCATTTGCAGATTATTTCCAGTGGGGTTTTTTTTTTACTTGGGGTAATAATTCCCCGTGGAACAATCAATAGACTGTTTCCTGGGCTACAAAACACTGTATGATTATTGGAGGCGCGACAACAATACATCGTGATCTCTTGATCTATATACAAGCATTCGACATAGTTTAAATATACTTTTAAAAAATACGCATTAAAAATTGATATAAAACGTACAATTTATTTAAAAAAAAAAATTGCATACAATTCATATATGCGAAAATACTATACACGGCAATAATCAGTTCACAAATGAAAATGCAATTAAAAGAAAGCATTGCATAACATCAACACTGAATCCCGCAGCTTCAATCATCCGATAACCACTGCACAATCACCCGTGCGAACTTATAATTCAAACGCGCAAAAGAAGCTCTTCCGATCACCCGCGCATCAACTCTCATCAGTTCACAGCCCTGCCGCTGCTCAAAGAACACTACACAGCTGATCGGCCGCGCACAATAACAATCCGCCACCGCCGCCGTCGCAGAGCATTAGAAAGGAACAGACCGCATCCAAACGATCAACATGGCCTTGTACAACGTCGGCCGTGTCTTCGTCGACCTCTCGCAGGTAAGCGACCTTCGCTATAGCTAGTCCCTTGACCTTCTCATCTCTCTTTCTCTCATCGCCTACGCTGACATAACCTCAAAGCTGCGAGAGCAAAACAGTAGTATATATAAACCTACAGAGCAATATACTGTAGGTATATATTTATAATCAGATGTACGGCGCGCGCGCGAAATTTTGAAATCGCGCGCGCAATTGCCTTTTTCGTCGAGGCGCTATATATGTATACTAAGTCACTGTAAGAGAGACTGTGTATTTGTGATGCAGGTGGGACGATCTATTACAAGGACACTGGCGACCGGTAAGACTTTGCTCTCGTCTCAGCAGCAGCAGCAAAGTGGAGGAGACAAGTATGTGGAAATCGTGGAGACGCGCGGGGTTAGTGCGCTTATGTGTAATTACTATACCGCTACCGCGGAATGCGAGATTTTGGTTTTGGCGAGTACTGCTTTTCTTTGTCATTCGATGATCGGTATTGAGATCGGTTGGATGATGGGTTGAGGATAGATCGGTATTAGGTAAGAAGATCACGCGTGCAGTTGTGTACACTATATAAGAATCTATTTAAACGTTTTCAAAAAATATTGTTTATTAGCTTTTTGAAATTCTTATACTCTTTGTAAATGCAAAACATCTGGAGGAAGTTTTACATTCGTCCGTGAATTAAAAAAAAAATCAATGATCTAATATCACACGTAATCTTATCTACGGTATAGTTACATTTCTACATACAGTGTGTTTACACAACGTATACAAATTATAGTATCCATACATACGATCTTCTCGGAATACAATTTGCTATACACATTACCATTCATCAAATCTATCCCGATAACCGACAATTATACATACGGTATACTCTATATCGTAAAAAAAAAGCGTTGCTCGTCTACCCACACAAAATCAGAATGAAAATTAGATAATCTCAATTTGCATGCATTGCGCGTGCGCGCGCGTAGGTGAGGCGAATACAATTGAGTCACCAGAAGACGAGAAATTCGCTGTCTTTGGAGATGATGAGCGCGATTCTGTGGGGCCTTGCCACCGACTCGGAGAATCCAAAGCTTCGATCGATCGTCATCACAGCATCACCCGGTAACATATTCTCGGCTGGTCACAATCTCAAGGAATTGGTTGGTATTGCAAATTTATTGTTTACCCTCGTAACGCCTGTTTTCCTTTCGATCGATTTTTAAAGCTATAAATAGATCGGTAGCACTGTAGTGAAAAATTATGAAATAATGACTCATGAATTATTGAAATTCTCAGTAATCTCTATACATTTGAAATTCAGTGTGTAATGTCCAACGCTATCATGATCAAACAAGAAGATGTTCTACACGTTTTCTATCATTCTGTTTGCAAATGTGCAAATGAAAATATAAGTGACCTACTGAAAATTCTTTTATTTCTCGTTACTGTAAAAATAACTGTGCTTCACTGTATATTATGCAAGAGATCGAGCGACGGAGAGGACCATCACAGATCGGTATTCGAGACGTGCGCCCAACTTATGAAGGCCATAGACCAGAGTCCGGTACCGGTCATCGCGGCGGTCGACGGTCTGGCCGCAGCTGCGGGATGTCAATTGGTCGCCGCCTGCGATATCGTTGTGTGCACCGAGAGGAGCAGCTTCTCTACCCCAGGGTAACGTTATACAAATAAATACTATCTTTCGACTGTTGCGTATTTCATGAAAAAGAGTAGTATTTTGATTTTTAAAATGTTTCCATTTTCAGGGCTAACTTTGGCATCTTCTGCTCGACCCCAGGAATACCGCTTATCCGCAACGTACCTAGAAAAGTAGCGGCTCACATGCTGTTCACCGGATTACCGATCTCCGCGCAGGAGGCTTACCAGGCCGGTCTCGTTAGCAAAGTAGTGTCAACTGATATGCTCGGTGAGTTTCCTCTGTCTCTCTTCCGTGTAACAGATTCAAACTGATGTTCTCGAAAAGAATACGCGCGCGCACTTATCGCGATTTATAGTTTTTAGAAGCCAAACATGTCTGCTCTGACTGCGATGATTGCTCTAATGCAATTTTTTGTTTCGCAGAGGAAGAAATCAACAAGATCACCGATGCTATTAACGAGAAGAGTCGGTCTGTTGTTAGATTGGGAAAGAGGTTCATAAAGGAGCAGGTAGAGGTGGACGCTAGCACGGCTTACTCGCTGGGAACTGAAATTATGGTTAACAATTTGAAATTGAAAGATGCGCAGGAGGGGATCAAAAGTTTCAGCGAAAAACGGCGACCGTCTTGGACTCACGGTTATGAAAAGGATTCGTGAATGGTTTGATGTACATAATTATACAATATACATATTGAAAGTTTTGCGGGAGGGAGAATGCCATTTTTGTAAAAATGTACATAGACGCGCTTTTCTAACTTTGTTTTCATGATTTGTTATTTTGTTTATGGCGATTCCCGAAGTTTTTATATGTGACGATGTATTTATAGAGATATTATAGTTATTTCAAAACGAATCTTCAACTGCAAATTTTTTAGACGGAAATTAATAAAGTTTGAAAAAATGTTTAATTATTTTGTTGTGAATTACAGCACTATTGTAAAAAAAAACCTAACGTGACATGACAGCTAATTACACATTCACACAGGTGGGGTGCTGTACGAAAATACATTTGATATTGCAATTTAGTGATTATAGAAAATAATATATTGTAAAAATTCAA
>UCQR01098958.1:0-11191 GCA_900474235.1 Cecidostiba semifascia | reverse complement strand
CACACACACACACACACACACACACATGCATCAGCAGCGTTTCAAGTGCACGGGCGAATAAGGGGGGAGCAAGCCGGCTATATACTATAACTCGCGGGAATGGCTCTCTCGTGGAGTAGGGAGCCAGACTGCGACTGCGTTGTGAAGTTGCTCGCGCCGCCGCGCGGCGTGTTTTCGACTCGTATTCTGCAGCAGCGGCGAGAGAGAACCCCAAAGAGCGCTCGGCCACAGCGCGAGGCGATCCATCGGGCGCGCGCTCACTGCTGCTGCAGCTCTTTCTATATCTTTCCGGCACGTTGTATACATCACATTTAACACGCACGCGACTCACCCTCTCGTTGTTTTTTCTTTTTTACGTTCGCTGTTTTGTGCTGATTACTGTATATGAAGATATACAGGAGTAGCGTCGTCGGGAAGAAGAAGAAGAACGAGTTCTTTTTTCGGGGAGAGACAGACGGATATAGAGTGTGTTTTTCATCGGTGTATAATATGTGTGCAAGTGTCTCTTAGCCGTCGTCGTCAAAGGATTGTTGTCACGAGCTCTGATAGTGTACAACATTATAAACAAACACACACACACACACACAAGTATATATACACATCTATATTATATATTCGTACGTAAGCATATTTTACGCATTGAGGATTCTAAGATTTCTAAGCAACAACACACACACACACACACACAAACATATATATATATACTTATATAGACAGACATATATTTTGAAGAAGAGTATACACACACATCAGGCTATAAGGAAAGCACGACATATTATATTCTATATATATACTTTGCCTATCTCAGGATATTTACACATATATTATAAATATATACACATAACGTGAACCGTGGTACAAGCTATATATATTTATTTATCGATATACAAGAAGAAGTTCACAGACAACGGACGATCGAGAAGAAGATATTTCTATACTTTGTATACAAAACAAAAAAGAAACAAAACTACGAAGGAACTACTCCGCGACAAATCAAGTATATATCTAAACAAAAAAAATTGTAACGCAACACCTCATTAAACTCAGTGCTCATCGATAAGTTCGTTGATACCTATATATGTGTGTATCAAAAAATCTCCTTCTGTGTGTCTGTGTGTTGTTTACGTGTGACAGTGACAGTTTTCTCTCTCCCTCTCTCTCTATTTCAGAAAGTGCTATTACAAAACTCAACAATAAGAAGCTTACATATACCTCTGACAACAACAAAAGTGTGATCCACTACCTCTCTCACGTGCATTCTTTCGTACATACATATATACATATACATATAATAGCTGCTCGTCGGCATCGTCACTATATATATACACACACATACACACACGTGTGTCTGTGTGACGCCGGTCGCGTGCCAGCTCGAGCCAATATATAGTGTCGAATAGCCAAGTACACCATATAGTGATCGTAACGACGTTGTTGTTGTTGTTGTTGTTTTATCAGTGCAACGAAGAGGACGAACCTTGACCGTGTATACACATATACATAAGGATAGAGTGAATGACACAGTTGTTCGAATATGTGTCTGTGTGTGTGTGTGTGTGCGTTTTTTGAGTAAAACTGTGTGATACTATTATCTGACAGAAATAACGAAAAGTGAAAGCAATACAAAGTGTGTATATCGAAGCGCATGTCCGCGATGTCATCAACATCAATGAAGACCGTCTCAACGAAGACGCTTTGACAACCTGATACCTCATACATCATCAGTCTACACCTGCCATCGTAAAAGCTCGAGCTTTACCTGAGCTCAGAGAATCGTTAACCTAACCGGTTAAATTTTTCATCAAACCATCAACTATACCCGCTTGCCGCGGGTATATACCATCACATCCAAAGTGGCTCACACGGTGCGCGACCGCGCAGCCGAGCTGCAAGCGGAGGTGCGCAGCGCTATCCGCGTGCTGCACGGCTGGTGTCCTCGACCACCTCCGCAAGCTCAAGCTCAAGCTCCACCTCAGCAACAGCCTGGTCGTGGTGAGACGGTACTCATGTCGACGCAGCAGATACAGCGTAACGGGCCCGGAAACAGTCAACACAACAGGGTCCAAGGTCAAGCCGAGGCCAGTGGTGGCAGCAGTAGTAGTAGTAGTAGTAGTAGTGCTGGTAGTAGTGGCAGCAGTAGCGCCGGGAGTAATAATAACGCCGCGGTAGCGCCGCCATCGGTCGTCGTGAGTTCGACGTCCAGCAGCATGAGACCACCGCCACCGCCACCTCCGCCGAGGTCGAGAAACAACGGGGAGAGTAAGGGACACCACGAGGAACCGACTAGCTCCATACCTGATCTAGGTGAGTTGTGTTCTTTTTTTCTTCTTTTTTTTTTCATCGATGTTTCTTAGAGCTATGCCGATGTCGGTTGCGTAATGCAGAGACGCGAAGAGAGAGAGAGAGAGAGAGAGATATTGTTACAGGAGGAATAATTATAAGCTCTCTTCGATTTGTATAATAACGCTGTGTCGCTCGTTAAGCGAGGCATTGTATTGTCAATGTCAATGTCGGTGCCGCCTCTCAAGGTCGTTATGTGTATAGAGAAATATTTCATTATACTGGCGCGTTGGAAGAAGGTAGATGTTAGATTGTCGCGCGGGAATTACACTTAATTACATTTAATTTCTATTAACAGAACAGTACATACGAAATTGGCCCAGTTTTATCGGTGTGTATGTGTGTTTGTATACATAATTCATTTATAATGGTTACATCGTGTGTGTGTGTGTCTTGTATACACGATGACTGAAATTGAAATTACCTTTGAAAAAAAAAAAATGTTCTTCCGCGTATAGCACACGAGGTTCAAGGCCAAGCCGAGGAACGTCATTTTCAATCATCTTTCATGCGCACGTTCGCTCTTCGTCGTGTTCATCGATAACATTGAATTTTCATGGAAGCTAGCGCTTTTGTATAGGTGATTGGGCTAAACTGCTGTAGTGTGTATACGTGTGTGTGTCTGTTTTTTTTTTGCCTGCGAGACTGACTTGGTGCACTCGGGCATCGTACTCTTCCGATGTATATACCTATATCGATGCATAAAACACGAGAAGACACGTAACGTTTTGATTCAATAATTAATTGCCCGTTAATATTTAATGCCGATGATATCGCCGATGCTCAACTCCGGCTATACGCGTGCAATATAATTATACGAGAAACACCGATAGACATTATATATTGTATAAACTGCTTAATTGCATAATATCCGTGCTATATATACACGTTGCCTTTTTATAAATAATCAACAAGAATTCTTACTCTCGATATAATCTCAGTTTTAACGATCGCTCCGTCGTCCGTATTTTAAGTTCGAAATCCAATTATTATTTTGCTGAAAGACGAAATTAACCAGATTGACGGCGCTTAATATTATAACAGTGTAACAATTGTCGCAGGCGTTATATAGCTTCTTGAATAATCCATCGAATCGTCGAGTTAAAAGTGGAGCTCTCCTCATTAGGTCGTAGTAAGTACATACCTCCAGAACTTTTATTTCATTATAAACTATATAAACTTGCAACTTATTTCGATTCTGCCAACGCGATATAATCAACTCTTTCTCTTTCTCTCCTCGCCTCGATCCCAAATAGAACACGTGTACGCGTCGAGCAAACGTTATTACATGCCCCGAAAAAAATCAACCCTTTCCAAATCAAGTTTACCATCCAATATATACCAATTTCTCATATACCAAGAGCAAAAAAAAATCGACATGAGAGAGAGAGAGAGAGAGTCCATGTTAAATCGAGTTATCTGTTCCGGGGTCGCACAGTCAATAGATCGGTGACTCTGACATTGCCAAGCGCCCACGTCGTTTTAGCACGTAGTAATATGGAGTGTACGCTCGGCTCCGAGGTCGTCGCGTATATTACGCGTATATATGTATATATAGGTGTAGTATATATAGATGTATCGCTCGGAAATTTCGCGCCTCGCGCGCGCATTAGGACCGATTACGCAAGGCGCGCGCACACATCTCTCTCTTTCGCGGCGCGCGCGCGCGAGCTTTTATTACATATAGATGTGTATATGTCGACGTTTGAACGAATTGCACCGATAAAGATCTTGTCTAAGAAGAGGTGCAACATTGATATCAACTGGATTTGCGCTCGAATTTTTTTTTTAACTGCAGTGCTGTGAGTCTTATCTCAAGCGTATATATAATTATGAGAATCGTTATTGAGTGCATCATTATAATTGTATAATGTATATAAAAAGAAGCATATCGAGATATTTTATTACTTCAATTTTATCTGTATCAAAAGTGTATAAGACACTTTAGGATTCGACGTTAATTATTCAGTAGACCAACGAATAAGTATCGTTGAATACAACACAAGCTTGTATATACCAAAGTCGAGCTTTAAGAAAAAAAAACACAAGAATCTCAAAATGCGCGCGCAACTTTCGATTGTCGACGTTATCGCGCTTGCGCTCGCAGAGTATGTATATACTATATACTCGTACCCGTGACCGTGCACGATAATACGATAATGCAACGAAGGTCACGCCTTTTCTCGTGTTTACGTACACTCGATCCGCTGTACAAAAAAAAAATGTCCGATTGATCGGTGCACCTTTTATTTTGGCTGAAATTTCGTTTCGTCGTCGTATAATAATCGCTGCTGCTTCTCGAGAGTATTTCGTTTGATCTCCGCAAGCTTTTTTTATCGGTATCTGGGAATAAGGACAAATGCGGATGCGTAAAAATATTTCAAGAGCGGTCGAAGCCGGCGATGATTATAAATAAGACACTTTTTTTTAAAGAAGAGTTATTATTAGTGTTGTATTTTTTTTTGTTTTGTTTGTGATCGTTCAAGTTCATCTCCGCTGGGTATCGAGAGTCGGGGAATTCGTTTGGAATGGCAAAAATGGAACGGGGCTTTTTTTAACAAACAGTTTATTTATAATAATGAAAAATGAATGCGAGTGTACGCGCGATATTATTTTTTCTAAATGCTCTTTCTTCATTGGAATATTTTACATCACTTTATGTAGCAAAAAGTATATAGTAATTATTCGAAATTCTGTATATATATATATGTATAGAATATTCTAACACGCATCTCGTCGTATAGGAAAATTTATACAGTAAGTAACGAAAATAACCTTCGAAAAGTCATTAAAATCGTTACAACCGACGAAACCCAGAGGTGCTCTCTCTCTCTCCTCACTTCCAAAAAAACGCATCAGCCCATCAAACGGAAAATACACACACACACACACGCTTTGGCATATACACATATATCCCGTATACCGGAAGCATTTAACGTTCGGCCAGCTCAAGGACACATCAGACGCACGTATTATACACTCACCCACACCTCTACACGCACACACACACACACACACACACACACACACACACACACACACAAAAGCAGTAGTCGGTCGCGTCGCGGAAGGAATTCACCGTCGCCACTATCAGCCACACACATACACACGCTTGACCTCGAAAACGCGCTCGCGTATACACATCGCACCTGCTTTTCCCGATAGTTTTCGGAATCCTTCACGGTCACGGTCGCGCCTGGCGTCATTGCTACTGCCGCCGCCATCGCTCTTTATATTTAGATTCACGCGCGCGCAACCGAGTGAGCTTTCAAAACGTTGAATGCGACTGCGCGCGTTGTTGTATATACTCTATCCTCGCGCATATCGAGGAGAGTGAAACTGACAAAACCAAGAGACGATGCTATCGGCAGGACGATTGTTGTTGGGTGCTTTATTGTGTGTCGTCGAGGAGAAGGGTTTGACCCAGACACCGGTAAGGCTATGGAGATAATGGAAGCTTTGGGTTATGAGATGGGTTTGTGTAAGAGAGACGCTTTGGATTGTTCGGCGGGAGGATTGCTTGGCAAGGTTATTTTTGTTTGAGTTCTAATACTGCGTTTCTAGTATTATATAACTTTGAATTTATCGACGCGAATTAAAAATGAATTTTTTTTAAATATTATATAAAATATTGATATAGAGAGCTGATATGCACGAGCTTGGGCATTTTTATTAATTTCAGCAAATACGTCACACAAAGTCCGCTCAAAATTCCGACAACATTCTAATCAAAAATTGATAATAACCCGCAAAGCTCTATACATGTATACAGACATGGAGAGAAAGAGGCACGTGCAAATTTGCCGGACGATGACACGATAAAGGCGCTAAAAGCGTCGCTTTAATAATCTCGGCGGCGCAGCACACAGTCGCGGGCTCGGCCCACGTCACCGAAGCCTTGGCCTCCGTTGCTCGTGCGCGAGCGAGCGATAAACGTCCGAGCTGTTGCTGTCGCTATATAAGCTCGATTCTGTGTGTGGGTATGTTTGGTGAGTTGCATATGGATGCCTTTTTCAATCGGGTCTTTTAGTTACTTTTTTTTCAGAGCATTGATGAATTCTTTTTCCTGCTCTTATCGAGAGAGCTGGAAGTTAATTAAGATTTCGACATATGGTTCTATACATATTGCGCGCTTTTTCCTCTGAAAGCGTGTATCAGGATATTAGTTCGTTATTTCATTCAATGATTTATTACAGAAAACGATTTTGACTTTTTGAGAATACTCGTCAAATTAACAGCAGGCGTTATCATTAAACTTTTGACAGAAAATCTTAATTTTTTAAATCGAAAAAATTCTTCAAACAATAAAATGCATATACAAAACTGCATAATCCGCCCAAAGCCCACATCAGCATCGTGTAGCATGGACGCAGACACCCTCCGAGTCAGAGTCTACTCCCCCGTCAGTCTGGCCGTGCATGTGCATGTGCATCAAGTGCGTGTGCACAGCTCCTATCTTCTTCCCCTCCTCTGTCTGTCTCCTTCTCTCTTTCTCTCTCACTCACTCTCCGGGAGCGTAGGCGCGATAAGCCTTGCGGGACGAGAGTAAGTATGCAGCGTGCTCTCGATGTGTATTTTTAGGGCCGTGGAATTTCTCCGAAGCGTCTTTTTGGGACTCGCCGGCTTTTTTTTTCCTCGCTTATTTTTCCCGTGACGCGGCGGCAGATGCGCTGCGCTCTGTGTGTACATACATACACTGCACGTGTCTCGGGAAAAATAAGGAGGCTATTGCGCAAGAGCGATTAATCGGGAGCCGAGTGTGTATTTTGTTTTCGTGTGTATTTAGTTTTTTTTTTAATTTGATGATGTCGAAAATGATATTGTTATATTATAGTTATATTTTAATTACTTATTTTAATCTGTATTATGACCATCATCGTAGTTAATCACAGTAGTTTATATAGATCATGAAGATCCAGCGATAATGTCCGGATCGATGATGAGAAGCCGGTAGTGGAAAAAATTGTTTGAAAATTAACTCCAAGGCTGGACAATTCGAATGTCACTTTATCGCTAACAAAGTAACGATTCACGTGTCTCTCGCTCTATTCAATGCCAGGCCGCTCACTCGCCTTCCATTGGATTTAAATTTATATCAACGCTATTGAACATTTCAAAATATACGCACGCATTAGAGGCGTCGCTTATCTCTCTCCCGGTAATTATATACTATATACACTATTAGGAACCCCTTTTCTCGATGAAAACTTGAATTCTGAAAATTTTTAGTGTAATCACAGCAAGCGATTATGAAACAATGCGATAAAGCTGCGTTTCCTAATCTCTCGAGTGTCAAGGTTGTTTTGTGAGACGAGCTGCAGTCATCATCATCATCATCATCGTCTTTGGAAGAAAAAGTTGTCGACGAATAACGCTGAGTTCGTCACACGCGCATCGCGATGTATCTCGTGATTACGAATTTCTGATAATAATGAGTCGTCTCGCTTATCGCGACGTGGAAACCTCGAACTCGGTGTTTTCCTGATTTTTCGTCGGCCTTATCAATGGAACAACATTGTCCTTCAGCGCGTCTTTAATGTTCATCAGCAAGAAATAATATTTTAAAAACCGGCTGATTTTTTTCGTACGATGTAGATGATTGCTCTGTAGGCTAACTATATTTCAATGACTGCATAACATTTTCAATGAGATAACCGTGACGGAAGCCTTGTTTTACGTATTCATCAGCTGAAAAAATTCAAATAATAGTGATGTATTAAATTTTTCT
Source organism: Cecidostiba semifascia (assembly GCA_900474235.1). Lineage (NCBI taxonomy): Eukaryota > Metazoa > Arthropoda > Insecta > Hymenoptera > Pteromalidae > Cecidostiba > Cecidostiba semifascia. Next base: position 3,123 of record UCQR01098958.1, on the reverse strand, counting down.
CCTAATGAAAAACGAACTCAGCAGACGTTATATCATTACTACCGGTAAACGAACCCGCATATACGAAGTACATCGTGTAACAGGGATGAAGCCAAAAGCGCCAGACACCCCCTCTTTGCGTGTACACGTTATACAGCGGTAAGCGTGGCGCTCTATACCTCCCCCAAAGCTCGGTACGCACTGCGCGTACACGCCCGTTCACATGTACATTATATACACACTCGCAACTTTGCTCTACCTCGACTGCAAAATGTAACATTGGCAAGAGGATAAAATTACGGGCTGATTTGCACTGCACACGCCAGTGAAAGTCCCCGTTTTAATTGGACTTTCAGCTGCATGAGCGCTGATTTTCTATACGCACACACAGATGAAAATAGAGAATTCTAAAATAAAAAATACTTGGCTTTAACGCACCTCCACATGTATATGAGTATATATACACACAATATATGCGCCGGCAATTAAGTATACAGTTTTCTTTTATTTTTATTTTTAAACGCGTCACGCTGTATGTTTACTCCTTTTTCGCTTTTCCCTCGTGCAGTGTCTAGTGTGTAGGCGACGCTACTTTCACTCGTTCGATCGAGCTCTCGTCTGGTTGGGTAGGTATACTCGTCGCGGTGCGTGTATGTCTGCATATAAACATCGCAGTGTATAACTGATGCGGAGACACATCAGAGAGGAGAAAGGAGGATGAAGAAAGAGATGCATGTAGTGCAGTGCTTGTCTCGACTACGCGATGCATTTTCGTTCTATGTGAGCTGCTATACGTGAACTAAGTGAGAGTGACTTTGTTCCTTGGCTTTGAGATGCGGAGTGTATAGGTTTCACTTTTACTGAAGCTTGTTTTTTTACTTTATCGATTTATCATCAGCTACTTATAGAAATGTTCAAACAAGAAACTTGTTTGTTTATTATTACAAAAAAAGTGTAATCTGATATTTCTAAAACGCTATTTTTCATGACTATTGATTGCTTATAGCCTAATTGAGAGATCTTGTGGGGTTGTCGCTATTCCTAAAGGGGTTGAAACGAGACCCTTTCATCTTGTCGTACCTCATTTCAGTAAGCTCCCTTTGGCTTTCTCACATATAGGATAAACGAGAAATTTTCACTTTAATGAAAGTTATGATAAACGCGGTATTTTCTCGTTAGAAATCGTGATCGTTATCATTAAAATAAGATAATTTTTTTAATAATAAGTGTGACATGAATCTAAACCAGAACAGCCATTTTGAAGTCGCCAATTAAGGTCTGTCCGAAACGAAAATAATGATTCACTCGAGTACCTGATTTGACTTGTAGACAATTTCAATGAAGTATACAGTTCGAGTCGTGCAATTGTTCCGCTGTTTCAATGAGTCGATCTGGTTAGCTCTTAATCTTGTTCAATAAAAGAGAAAGCAGAAGTCTAATTAGATAAGATGTTTTGTTTTGTTTTCTGCAGTGAATTTCAATTTTATGTTCTACATAATACTTAATTATTTTAAGATAAGATAATTTATAACTAACTTAGGATTGAATAAAACTAACTTGAAAGCATGCATTTATTAGATTTAACTATCAACGTCATCAGTGATAATTAAGATCTTAACTTTTAGAATACTTACAATCACATATGAAAATAGATTTAGATGTTAATAATTCAAGGAATCAAGTCGCTCTCGAGATATGCATCCAATACCAGGCTCTCGTGACGCAAGACATCGCGGCATATGTTTTTTTTTTTTTAAGAAACGATCACTTGAAATAAAGCGCACAAGTATGACACAAAACTGACGATAATATAAATCAAATCAAAGGTAAACATGTTTTCGAAAGAGGTGCACCAATATCTTGTACGAAAATTCAAACAAATATATAAGTGCATAAGTATCATTCGGCTGTACTTTCAGCGTCACATGCAGTTTTATCGTCGCACGCAAATTGAATTTTCGCACACAGTTTCTGTAAACGCGTGAAACGATTTGTTAAGCTTTAGCGCGCGCACGCAACAAATGCATTTACAACTCGGATTTTCAGAGCATAAATTCGCCATCAGACGATCGTAAGAATAATACATATCGAGGTCCGCGTGACGCCAACGTCGCCGTTCGAGTTTTATCAGTCAAGGTTAGCAATTTGGAGTAGCGCGTACATATATATGTATATACAATGTGAGCGAGAGGCTAATCTTTGCTTAACCTTGTGAACGAGTTTGCTCTTGAAAGGAAAACGTCCGTATGAGTAATATGTTGAAAAAACATCCGATTTCTTAGATGCACGAGTCACGGCGATAATTTTTTTTCCCTTTTTTTCGCAACTGCTCGATAACTCAAAATGCCTTCATTCAGAGCTGCACACGAACTTGAATCTTTAAAATGGTATACCAAAAAAATTCATTGTGTATATATTCAAGTTTTAATATCTTTGAATCGCTTTGATTGTATCGCATTTTTTATGCCCACGTATGGTTAATAATTCCTAGCTGATTAACAATTATTTTAATATCCTTTGTCTCGAGAGAACAAAGTTACGACTGATTCCCCTTTGTATATATAGATATACGTGTAAAATCGATTGTATCGATCTGTATGACGCTTCGCGAATATCATTTTACGCAACAGTACACTTTGCTTTTATGAGTTGCAGCACTTGCATATAGCACTCGAAGGCAACAAAACTTTACTTTTTAATTCTTTTCCTTTTCTGTCCTAAATTTTTTAATAACGGGTTAAAAAAATCTTTCAAATTACTTCATATAAGTAGTAGACTGCATCAGACTCGAAACATAGCAATAAATTCTGTAAATACATTTATGCAATCAGTCATATTCGCGATAGCAATTATTGAAACACGAAAAAAACAATAGAAAAACCAATCTCTCTCGTTACCAGTATATTACAATTTTTAACAATTACACTCGTCCTTTCTTCTTTTCGAATGAAAACTCCCTGCAATTTTTCCACGACCATCATTTCATAAATCCATAACCCTGTCCGCATCCAGGAGCATCAGCTTCAGCATATTTTACGATCACGGCTCCCTCCAGCGCCATAACCCAAGCTCTTATACACAGACACATACACACACACACACACACACACACACACACACACACACACACACACACACACACAC
>UCQR01098957.1:0-12383 GCA_900474235.1 Cecidostiba semifascia | reverse complement strand
GAGAGAGAGAGAGAGAGAGAGAGAGGCAGAGCGTCCGATTATGCGCGCCGCGGACTGCACCGCCACCGACTACGACGCGGTGCAGTAGTGCGCTCCCTTCATCGTGCAATGTGTGTATGTGTGTGAGAGCAACGAAGAGAGAGAGAGAGAGAGGCTACTGGCCGACGCTGTGCTGCAGTGTTGGCGATTTTTATGTTTCCGGCCCTCTTGCGCGCGCTGCGGCCTCGGCTCTCCGCACAACGAAAACTCGAGAGAGCCACGCGTTCTCTGGTACTTTTCCCTTTCTTCTTTTTTACACTTGAGAATCGGCTTATAATACATAATACTTGAGTATACGCGTATTAAATATCGAGAGAAGTACCGAGTTCCAAATAGAAATGAGACGAGTATATATCGGCGATCGAGAGCGATTTGAAAGAAAGTCACTCGAGCAAAACGACTATCTCTCGTGAACCTCGGCAATATCCGCCATTAATAGCCGAGAATATACATACGTATATCCACACCCCATAATAATACGCACGAATCATCGAGCGAGCGAGCTCCCTCCGCAATCAAAGCCGCGTCATCTCTCTCTCTGTGTAGACTGTATAGAGTGCTATACAGACTATATAGATATACGTATACTGCAGCGAAATGGGCGGCCACTTGCCATCAGAACAGCGGTGGCAGCAGTAGCAGCAGCCTGCACCCCTGTCGCTGTAGACTATATACTGCGCAGTGACCTAAGAAGGCGCTCGCGATCGCGAGGGTCAGACAGGAGACAAAGCCGAGATCAGAGTGTATAATGGCCCGCGCAGACCGAGCTGTAGGCAAAAAAGCAGCCGACGACGAGGGAGATGTACTCGTGTAGTCGTATTATATATTATATATAGAGCGAGAAGATATAGTAGCGAGAAGCGCTAATAGCTCCGAAAGCTATACAATCTACAATGTGTATGACCATCATCAGACTTGCCGCATCTCGATCTATAAGTACTCTCTATACTCGCCCCCTGTTATGCTGCGTATGCATGTGAATAAGCGATATAAAGTGTGATAATACCGCATCACTTGGCAAAGCCGAATCCCGCCAGCGCGATTTCAATGATCCAAATCGACAATTAACGTTTCCCTGCGAAATTACGATGATGCCGCATATATGTATACAGCTATACACTATACACGTGCTATATAATAGTTCTAAAGAAGAGCAAACCTCTCCCCGGGGCTTAATTCGTCTCGAGCTGTATGCGCGCAGGGCCGCGACGAGTCAGTCAGACTATTGTATACAGTGCTGCTGCTGCTGCTCAATAGCCGATCTGCACGCACGGTCTATACTCTCTCTCTCTCTTTCTGTCTGTCTCTCGCGAGTTCCTCCCGTTCGCGCTGCAGCAGCAGCGGCCAGACGAGCAAAGAAACAACGGATAAAGGGGGCCAGCGCGCGCGCGAGAGAAAAAGAATAGCGAAAGAGAGGATGAGAATGGCAGAAACGAAGGGGAAGAGAGAGAGAGAGCCATCCTCTTTAGAAGACCCTTAACCCTGCGGGTGACGCTCGCTCGGATGGACGGTCCGTCCGTCAGTCAGACAAAAGGGATTGGCGGGGCGGGGGCGAGGAGCTTCTTTTTCTCTCTCTCTCTCTCTATCTCTCTCTCTCGTACTCGTGCAGGGGACTCTCGAACGACGACGGCGACTGAAATAAGGGGAGAGAGAGAGGAGAAGGCAGGAAGCTCGCGATGCGTGACTCACCGATGAGCGCGCGCGCGACCGTGTATATGTGTGTGTGTGTGTGTGTGTGCAAGCCCGCGGTTCGCGCTCGCCGTCTGCCCTTGCCTCCTCCCCCGCTCTGTCTGTCTCTCTCGCGAGCTCGCGAGGGGGGACCCCCTTTTCGCGTCGTCGTCGTCGTCGTCGACGTCCCTCTCTCTCCGTTGTCTACTACACTAGCTGCGTCTCCGTCTGGCTGGCTCTAGCCTCTAATACCCGTGCGCCTTTGTCCTCCGCCGCTGCTGCTGCTGCTGCCGCCATCAGCTCTCTCACTCTCTCTCTCTCTCTCACTTGCGTTATTTCACACTCTCAGCGGCAGCCGCCTGTACGTGAGCTCGTGCTCGGGTATTAGCGAGCGAGCGAGAGAGAGAACGCACCCATACACTCGAGCGCGACGGAGCTTCGTGTTTGCCAGCGTCGCCGCACACACATACATGTATATAGTATACAAGCGAGAATGTGTAGGTGTGCCGCCGCCGCGCTTTGCTGCAGCAGTCTCCTGCATCGTGGCGGCGGCGGCGGCTGTGCTTCATTTTCACCAGAAGAGAGAACTCGACCTGGCGCGTAGCCGCCGCCGCCGCCACCGCCGCACTGCAGTAGTGCGCGGCTCAATTTTCAATTTTACGAGACCTGATAATTGCAGCCGCTGCGAGAGAGCTGGAATGCGTTGCTGCTGCTGCTGCTGCTGGCTACCGACGAGAGAAATATCTATACATATACACATTTATACAGAAAGAGCTGATGCTCGATGTTGCATGACATTAGCATTGGATATAGTTTGCTAATTGTAAATAGCTTTTATTGTTTTGCAAACAGACTCTATACAGAGAGACCTCTAAATCACGCTTCACGTTAACTCGTTAGGCGCGCCTTTTCTTATTTTATAGGCCAATAAATTACCCGCGGCATCCTCAAGAGTCAAGCATTAACAATTTCCTTGTCTTCACTGTATTACACCGGTAATTTAGCGCTCCATCACAGCTCGAACGCTAAATTATAAGAAACAAGATGTAAAAAGCGATTCCTATCCGTACTCGAGAATCCACCGCTACTTTTGCTCGCTTACACTGTCAAATCGAACAAATTCATCGTCGAGATTTAAACTTCACCCTCTCTATAAGTACATACATATATTTATTTACGCATACACGTGGCAACGCCTCTTGTACTTTTTCATTTCGCTTTGTAATGAGATTTTAATCGACAAAGCTGATTACATGCTACTGCCTACAGGCGGAAATTTCTCTATTAACCGAGTGCGTTATAATTAGGTATTATGAATTATCGAATAATCCGCAGCTTTTAAAAGCCACGTTATACTATTTCAAAATCTCAACAATGCGTGAGATTGCCGCCGCTAATTGTCATCACAGCAAAAAAAAAGTAACAATATACTCGATATACCAGAGCAGCGGCATCTGTCCGATAAACCATTTCATTTTTCAATAAATATACGCGTATCGTTCGAGAGAGCACATATAATAATCGCCTGCAGGTGCGCTGCGCACAAAGCGCACATCGCGAGAGCGACTAAAAAGCATCGCGAAATTTTCGAGCTAATTATCTCGTTCCCGCTACTCGTTTACGCGTCCCTCTCTCTCTCTCTCTCTCTCTCTATACTCGGCCAGCAGCAGCAGCGGCAGCTATATTTCGAGATTCCAATTCGGCAGGAATGTATACCGGCGGCGGCGCTGCTGGTCCCCGGGAGAGCTCGCCCGCCCCACTTGGAGGGAATTTTTCGGCCGTCTCGCTCGCGGACACACGTGCGACGCCAGCTGCCCTCTCTCTCTTTCTCTCTTCTCTTTCACCCACACGAGAACGTCGATGCTGCTCTCTCTCTCTCTCTCTCTCTCTCTCTCTCTCTCTCTCTCTCTCTCTCTCTCTCTCTCTTTCTGTGTGTAGGTGTGTGTATATACGTGTGTATACAGACTGTGCACACGTATAGAGCATCAGAGGTGCTCTTTCGCGCGCGCAAACTCTGCTTCGTTTCGCTCGGCTGCCGCTACCGCTGCAGCCGGGGCGAACGAGCGCGAGCGAAAAAATTTCGACGCTAAATAAAGTCCGCGCGCTCGCTCGCTCGCTGTGCCTCGTTCCTTTCTTTTTTTTCGTTACTCTCTTCTTCCTTTTGCCACTGCGCTCGCGTTCGGGTTACTGCTACTTGCACTGCGCGCCCGCCACCGGTGCAGCAGCAGCAGCGGCTGTGCTATATACACGCTCGCTCTCTTTCTTTTTCCTTCTTTGTTGCGCGCGAGCGGCGAGTTTTTTTCGGCCCAGGCTTTTTGGCGTGACGCTCATTTTTTCCGAGCTCTTTTGGAGGAAAAAATCGCTGTTTGACGCGAGCTTTGCGACTCTAATTGCGTTTATCCTACGTTTCTCGCTGTGTATAACTATATGCTATATAGAGATGGATCGACGATGTTGTTGGCTTCGCGTGTTTATATATAGCCAAAACAAAGGAGTATATATTTGTATCGCTATACCTCGGCGATCAGCGTAATAATAGTCGTCAGTGGTAATCAACTAGAAACACTACTGCTGATTGCCTCGTTCTATTTGATCATCGACGGTCAATCCATTCTTTTGTCATCTCCTGTGCTTATATACTACATTTGAAACAGCCATTGGTAAATAGAAACATTTTACATCGGCTATAATATTCGAGGCGCGAACGTAATTTATATCAGCGAGTCCCGGGCAGCAGCAACAGCTCATTAATATAGCAACTTGGTTTTATTGTTATCAGCTTGTATAGATATAGAGCGTACACGTGCGCGAGAAACATCGTGCGCGTATATATTCGAGGAAAAATGTGTATATATAAATCCTGCGACAAGCCCGCGTACACGTGTTCGAGCAAAAAAGTTTGCGTTGGAAATTGATTGCATATTTAGTGAGCTCGCGAGTGACTGATGCATGTATATCTGTTTTTTCGTATGTACATCCTTTTATTTCTTTGTCTCGGCCAAGGTCTCGGCGAGTATAATAGTCGTTGTAAAAATTGTCTCCCTGCGTCAGTTCGAAAAAGCGCGAGCGGTGTCATTATTATACAAGCGAAACAGGCCAAAACTCGAAAACATCCGCACGGCAAAATTCGCCGCCGCCACACGCAAACCCATGGTATATACTCCAAGTCTATACGTCTCGCGCGCGCGTGTGCGAGCGAAGAACGCAAACAGCAACCGGCCAAGGCTCGATTTCGCGCGGATCCTCCTCCCAAAAACAGTTCCAACTGTTCGACGACGGAAAGACACGAGATGAGGAGGAGGAGGAACAGGAATAAGAAAGAGAAGGAGCCAAGGGACGCGAGCAGCTCGCTTCCTTTATTATACATATACAGTCTTATACAGTCGAAGGCGCGGCGCCCGGAATAAGTTAGCATCAGGTACAAAGCGTTATATAGTCCGCCCGTTCCGATGTATCTAAGCACGCGCGCTCGCGCGATATTCCGCGATCCCCTTCCCCTCGGCTTCCTGTCCCTGTGTCTGTGTATATATATTGTTGTGTGTATCCTTCTCTCTCTCTCTCTCGCGCGCTTTTTTTTGCGCTCTCTTTTTTCTCTCTCCTCCGCGTATAATAATACGCGAGCGCGCGCGTGACGTAACACGAGCGCCCCTCCCCTCGCGGGGAGTCGTTAAGGATGTATGGCTTGGGTCGCCGCCGGTGTGCTGGGCTATGTACATATATATATCTATATACACACACACATAATATGTGTATAGTGTACCTATAGGTTGTGCTGCGCCGCGCGCGTGTGACGTGTGCAGCACGCGCGACCGAGGGAAAAAGAAGGTCGATACGATATATACGCGGTTAAAGCGGAAAATCACTCGAGCGAGCTTTTTTCCTGCAATAGCAGCCTTATCGAGTATAGGCCTATATAGGGATGGAAAACGCGCCTTAAAGGGGATCTTTTGGAATTTCGAGAGTGGAATAGAGCGAGGGTGGGTGTAACGCGTCAGCTGATGTACTCTGCTATATACCTATAATATTGTATATTCCAGCAGGCGATTATAACAACGAGCTGCTTATGATTTTATTGGGGAATATACACACATATACTTGATGCCGTGACGTGATAGTATTGTATGTGTGTGAGTGCTGTGAGTGTGTATATGCGCACTGTGTATATTAATGGAGCTGTAACTGTCCGAGCTGATTGAGCCTCGGGCGTACAGTAGTATTAGTGCATAAGATAATGACCAGATAGAAGTGCTCACTTTGCCAAGCGCAACTTGCCCAGTAATGGATATACATTTCCGTGTATTTCGTTTTCGCGTCTATAATCGTTCACTCAATAGAGTGATGCAGCTATCAATTAACCTTTATTGATGGTCGACACGGAACATATTAGCCTCGCTTTTCACTTTTTCGCTTTAACAAATCATCTGATTCACCGAGCGATCTATGATATACCATACATCAATTTTGATCAAAAATATTTTTGCATCGAGGCCGATTAAAAAGAAAAAGAAAGCAACAACGTTGTTCATTAGCTCTCGAGCACGGCTATGCTATAGTTATGCGTCTGAATTTTCCTTTCGGACTGTACACTCGCACGACGACGCAACCTCACATCAAGCGAGCGACGAACGGCGGCGCGACGAGAATCTCGATCCTCCTCGGCTTCTCCTTTCCTCGCTCGCTCGCGCGACGCCAACGAAACGGATGCGCGAAAGAGCGGGACGGAGCTATACAGCTCGCTCGCAAACGAAAAAAAAACGTATATACGAGCGCTGCGCGAGAGAGAAATAACGTGGCGCGGTCGTACACGTGCGTCCGTTCCGCGGCGCGGGAGGGAGAGGGGAAGAGAGCTCCGAGAGAAGAGGGAGAGAGAGAAAGAGCGCAGACTTATATCGCGAATGGGCTACTTTTGTCTCTCCCGCGCGCAGCTCTACGTGCTTTTTTTACACGTGCGCGAGTCGCTGATCGATTTTCGCGAGAGTTCGGCCATCAACTCTGCGGCGAGACTCTTCTTTTTTTTCTCTCGCGCGCGGCGCCGCTGTGTTTTTTCGTCCGCCCGGCGAGTCCGGTTTTCGCTGAAGCGGTGCATACATTAGCGAATTTTATATACACGCGCTGCTGAATATTTTAATGCATGGTTCTTTCTTTTTTTTTTTGTTTAAGCCACCGCTGCCGGGAAGCCATTTTTCTGTCTATCTCTTCGCCGCCGTCGCCGTCGTCGTCGTAGTCTTGCGAGCCGTATATGCGTGAATTTGTTTTTTCTTTTCACATCAGCTGGATTTTAGAGATTGGAGAGGACCGGCTGTGTGGTTCTTTTTGAATAATCGAGTGACTCGGCGGGATTTAGAAATAACTTTTCGAGGAGACTCGCGATGGTAATTAATATCGCAAGTATCGCGCGCGCGCACTAAGAGGAATATGGTGTCGCGATAATTTATGCCGCCGAGAGAGCCGAGACTGGCTTTCGGGAAAATCCCTTTATCAGACGTATAACACACCGGATTATCTCTCTCTCTACAACATACAGCTGTATAATTTTAAAAAGGCGAATATAATTAACTCAATATAAGCATCGACTCGATTGTAACAAACAACTTTGCGATCGCGTCTCTCTTCAAGACCTCGAGCGCGAGCGCGCTATTGTTATCCGGAAAAAAAGCCGGCACATATCTCACTCATATGCTCTGATGCCGACCATTAATAATTTCGAAAACACATGCGCGCTAATTAAGCCGCACGCGCTGCTGCTCTCCTCTCTCGATCTTTTATCTGCAGCCGACCGCGAGGTTTTATCAGCAGCCGCGCGTCGTCTCTTGCGCAAATTCCTCCCTCCCCCCCCCCGTGTCTCTCGCATGCGCGCATTGAGTGTATATATATATACATATAGAAAGAAATCGCGAGGGCCGCCGGCTGCAAAAACGTATATAATATCGCGTGTACACTGCGTTACGTAAAAGCGCGCGACGCAGATTTTTACCGAGTATATTATAGCGCGCGACCGCGGCTGAAAAATCCGCCGGAGAGGAGAAAAAACGACGAGTTTTAACGCTCGACTGTTGCAATAGCTTGTAATTTATCGAGACGTTGTTTTTTTCGCCTCGGAGCTTTTCTCCTGTAGTTTCTTCGAGGTTTTTTCTTTTATAGTATATAGTATTTTCTGGTATACAGTGCATATACATTCAGTTTTAACTACCAAAAACGACGAAATCCTCGTTAGCTTGGCAGCCAAAAATTGTTGATGGCTGTATAGTGTAGTATAAGTAGTATAAGTACACAGCAGCATGTGCAACACATCACAGCACCGCTAAATTTTTTAGTGAATTTTGATAAGACTATCCAGCTCGCATCCGCGCAGGCAAACACAGCAGCCACATCTCACTGCTGCAGCTTCTCCGCCAACACACGCAGCGCTTTGACGTTGCATAATAGATAGACGTATATGCGCGCTAGCGCTAGCGCCGCTCGGATTAATCCTCGGCTCCCTCGTATATCTGGCCCTGCGCCCGTCGATTTCGGCATCACGGCACTACTCTATATAGCACTATATGCGTACGTCTACATATAGGTATATGCTATATATACCGATATTCAAAGTGGAAGAGCGTCTCTATATAAGTAGTTGGGGCGCCAGCTATTAGGAGGGCCGAATTAGCGGGGCGCCGAGGTTTAATATCCCAGTCCTTCTGAGATCGCAAGGCATAAGTATAAGGTCTAGTTTTGATTTCTCTTAGACTGACAAAAATTCCTTCTCTTATACAGCATCAGTCGACGCCCAAAATGCAAAACGGCCATCCGGTCAATCAGTCTCTCTTTCGATTTCCGATCCCGCAGGCGCTTCGCGATCGACAGCACGCGAGAGTAAAGGGGAATTCCCCGCGTGTCGGTATATAGAAAAAAAGCACGCGCGCAATCCCCCCCCCCCATCCCCCTCTCACTCTCTCTTCCTCGCCGATATCGATCCGAAGCTAGCGTGTAACACCCACGGAAAAGCCGCTCTCGCACGCGCGCGAGAGAGGGACAATGGTCAGACTCGCGAATTCGTTACGGTCTACTTTGCCTCGCCAGCGGCGTTTGATGACGCCAGCGGCTATATATTATTATAACTGCGTATATTACCGTCCTGACTTTTGGCTTGGTTCTTGAGAAAGTCTATATACTTGCTGTGTTTGTTTGCAACGATGAATTTATGTAATCGCGTGCAGCTTTTTTATGCATAGAAGAGAGAGAGAGAGCAGGGTATATTACGGATTCGACCATCTGCCTCGATAAATGCAAATATTTGGCAAGGAAGCAGTGAGAGAGACAGAGAGAAACCGGTTGAATATCGGCTCGACCCCTCGATATTGTCCTTCTCGCGCTCGGGAATTAAAAGTTTGACTGTTTGAACGCACATCGCCGGGCAGCAGAGGGGGGACATCAGGCAGAGACAATCGCGGAGCAAACTATTGTTTTATGTAGAGATGTATGTATAGCTCTATATCTATACTATATACGTATACGTAGTCTCCTGAATTCATTATACGTATATTTATAAGAGTCGGGCTGCACAGGGTGTATAAATCGTCACGTCGCTTTATATTAATACAAACACTTTATATGACGAGAGGAAACCTGTTTACACACCGATCGCAGCGTTGATCTGATGCTCTAGAGCCTAACGATTTCCACACAGCCCTGCTATATGCATATAGCGCATATTGGAGCGCCTACGCACGACTGGAGAAAGACGAGCAAACGAGGAAAAGGCATCGAAGCGAAAGCCAAGTCAACGAGTGCGATATCGTGCTGCAGCGCGACAAAGGCGAGGCGAAGAGGTAACGCTCGAAGAGGTTAACGGCAGCCGCGCTTTGCTTCGCTCGCGCGAAAATAATAATTGCGCGCGGTGGCGAACAAACGAGCGCGCGGGCCTTATTCTTTTGTGATGCCTGCCGGCCGGCCGGTCGTGTATAACCCGCGTAACGAGGCCAACAGAAGCAGCAGCGATAGGATTGACACGTCGTAGAACCTTTTGTTGCATCACGCGGATATGCGGGGGAGAGGGGAATTCGGGATAACGGACGTTTCATTTGTCTGCTTTCCGTTCGCGCTGCTGCTGCTGCTGCTCTATTTTTTGTTCATACTACTTATACTTACCATCAACTCATGCGCTGTGCGTCGCGATTCCGGCCGATTTGATGCTTGGCTGCTCTAGCTGTTTTTGCTCTCTCAAATTTTCACGCTGTTCACGTTGAATTACAGCGATTCTGACTCAATAGGCTGATACATCGGTTTCAAGATTATTGGGTATATCAAAAGACACACACACACAAACGTATGTGCATACTGTATTATAGGTGCAACGTACGACCGTAACATATGTTAGCGTTAATTAACGCCGGAAGAACACGGCCAATAAAACCAATCACGAAATCTGGACAAGCTTTAATTAACCAATTAACTCCCGGGAGAAAAAAAGGAAAGAAAATAACTCGACGGAGAGAGAGAGAAAAACCCAATAACAGAGCGAGAGAGAAGAGAGGCGAATATCGCGAAGATTTTTTCCTCTCTCTCGCCGAATAACGTCGTCGTGTCTCCCACGTCGCTTTCGTGCCCCCCCCTCCTCCTTCCCCTTTATCTCTCTCCCTTCGTCCACTCCTTCTTTTTTTAATCCCAATTATCGCTGCGTCGCAGGAAGCGCGCGGGTCTTCTCGTCGGCGGGTGCGCGCACACGCGAGCCTCTCGCGGGCGAGGGGCAGAGAGGAGAGCAAGACGGAAATCGAGAGTGAGACGGAGAAAGAAGCGAGTATATAGTGCAGAGAGAGAAAGAGGGAGGCAGTCAAGGGGAATAACGGCGGGAGAGTAACGGACGGTATCACGAGAGAGAAAGAGAGAGAGAGAGGAAAAAGAGAGCGAGCGAAAAAACGAGGATATAGTCGAGAGGGCCGCTGCCGAGCTCTCCTCTCATTTTGTCTCCTCGCGAAATTCGTGCGCGCTATATATACAGCTGTATATAACCTACGTCCTCTCGCGTGTGCTCGGCGCTCGAGTGAATTTCGCCTCTCTCGCCGGAACTAATAACAAAGGGAGTATAGCGCGCGCACGACATTTTCTTATTCCGCGCGCGCGCGCAGCTCTCGCTTGTAACTTATTATCTTTCTTTTTTTTTCTCGACCGTCTCGAGCTTTTTTGCCGCTCATATTGTCATCGCGGGATATCCCGATATATAAGCGAGTTCGTCCACGCGGGAAATCGACGTACATTCCCGCTCGCGCGCAAACATGTTTACTTTGGATTTCCCTTATATCTGAGTGCGGCTACTGTTATATTTTTTTTTCCTGCACGAGCTGCGGGTTACGATCAAGGATATCTGCACGCACACCGGCGCGATATTAGGTGTAATCCAACGCTCGCCACGGTGCGCCTTTCACGCTATATAGTAGTATATTCTTGCGTAATCCGCGAGCGAGAACCGCGGTTACAAGATCCTCTCCGGCGGTATCAGGACTTTTTTTCATTTTTCAAGATAATCATCGAAGAGAGCTGAGAAACAGCGCGGCGGTGATCTAAGTCGATAATAAGAATAAACCCGCTCATTAAAAGCGATAACAATCCTTTGTAGGAAGATCCGAATCTGACTATATAGTATATGTGCCATAACATCAGCTCAAAACGCAACTCTCTTGAGAAAAATCCTCGGCGGCCTCACCAACTCGCATATAGTCGTGGCGGGCACACATCTCGCTCACACATCAGCTCGGAAATAAGCGGTTCACGTGTGCCGTCGTTCTCTCTCTCTTGGCCGGCGATAATTACTCGCGGCCGCGTTGTCGGCGATTCGTCCGCCAGAGGAGAGAAGACGAAGAAGAAGAAGAAGACGGCGGCAGCTCTTGTATTCTGCGAAGCAGCAGCAAGGCACCCGCCTTATAATACGCGGCCTCGCGAGACAGAGAAAGAGAGAACCTATCTTCGCCACCATCTCAGATTCCGGGGCCGAGATCTCGCGCACAATATACCTTTTGCTCTTGAATTTTTCTGCCCCGCTTTTTTTTCGAGCTGTGTGCTGCTCACGTTATATTTATTATATGCTGGAAAAAATTGCGGAGATGGGCCTTGCGATTAATATAAATTTCGACTGGACACGAGGCATGTTATTATAAGTATAGGTGAACGTGCCCGCTGAAAGAACGCGGCTAATCGTCGCCGGTATTATTTTTTTTTTTTAGTTTTTTCCTCGGATGATCAAATAACACTGCTGTCACAAAGCGTGGGCGTCGATTGATTTCGAATGTGGAACACAAACGCATAAGTTGCGCGCCTTTTTTTTTGTCACAACGCTCGGACGCATCAGAGTAACGACGTAATACAATCAGCGTAAATCAAGTAATTCGATCCGCGAGGCCCTTTTGAAGTTTAACGAGCATTCATTGGAAAAATACAGAGACGACGCACTCGTGGCTGCTGCTGCTGCTGGTGAATATCGAATTAAAAAGTCGGCGACGTTAAGCGAGTGTAAAACGATATATTTCGCTAACGACTCGCTGGGCTTCCCCCCCCCCCCCTAAAATATTCAAAATTCAAGTCTCTAATATACGTCTATATTCCTGCTCTGAAAAACTAGACGAAAGAAAATTCGACCAAACTCCCAGAGGTGTGGTGTAGGAGATCCACACACACACACACACACACACACACACACACAC
>UCQR01098956.1:0-19649 GCA_900474235.1 Cecidostiba semifascia | reverse complement strand
CTCTCCGACACTCCGCTCGCGCACGTTTACGAGTGGTGCTTCGTGCTATTGGTCGAGGTTCAGATAACTGCGGCGGCGAAGATGCTCACCTTGCGGCTGCTCCTGCTGCTGCTGCTGCTGCTGCTTAGACCTGCTTGGCCGTCTATGCTCCATCTGGAACGAGAAAGAAGAGTATTATTACATTATTAGGTATTATGTATTTGTTTTATTTTGCGATTGAAAAACAAGTTCTGTGATGTCGCAATTATTCAAAGTGTACTATATACAAGGTGGTGGAAGTTCTTAGATCATTCGCAGTAAAACTCTCTCCGTTTAAGTAGAAAAAGTCAGGCTCGGTACGGCATGTAGCTTCATATACTCACATCAGGCCAAAATGATTTAGCTTGCGGCGCATCTTTGCTGCTATACGCGCGAGGGAAGGCAAAATAAACAAAGTAACACCAGAAGAAACCGGCATAATAACAGCTCGCCGCGCGCGAGATGCTTCCTACTCTCCGCACGACAAAATCCTATACAAATTACCCAAGAATTCCTACCAATCGATCCTAAACAGGGTAATCTCGCTCTCGAAATTACAGCCCGGCTTCGTCCTCATTAACAATAACAGCTCGTGCGCGAGGGTAACACGACTCCATCTCTAACCTTTCCCTCTCGCATGTATCATTCCACCGTGCGATAAAGTATATCCTCGAGGCTGTATATGAGGAAATCCACAAAAAAAAGTACATTTACACGTAGAGCGTTTAAAATCTTTGAAAAAAATTAAGGGTTGCATCACTAGGGCCAATTTTCTTGTTCTGTGGGACATGCAAAACATAAGAGATCGACCTCGACTAATTTTTTTTCTAATTTGAAGCGCTGGCTGTCAAACTAATAATAATACACAAGGTTTATTTAATGTTCTTGATCGAATTTGGATAATAGCCAAAAAAAGAATAGGCTGATGAGCCCTGAATTTTTTTTAACGTTTTGAACGCTCTAATTGAATATTTTTTTGTGGATTTCCTCGTATACACTAACAAACCCCGAGACTATACGCTCTCGTATATACATAAGTATATATAGTATACATATAGGTGAGCGAGCCGTTTATGATGTATACCGAAGGGCTAATTAGCGAGGACCGGTTGCGCGATTTCCACCCGGCAGTGCGCATTAAAACGCGGAAAAATAAAAATTCTCCTCTCGGAGCAGATGCCTTGACGCTGCGATGCATCAGCCGATGGATCAACCACCTGTGGCGGAAGAGCACCGCTGCACACACACACACGTGACGGCGCATGCGTGGCAAAAAGCTCTGTGACGTCGTCAACATGATAATGGAAATATTACTCTATTCTTCTCGGGTCTGCAGTGTCTAGCTTTCGTACGTCGTGTTTTTTTTTTGTCGTGACGCAGACACGCGAGAAGAGCTTTTTATTCGTCGCGAGAATTGTAGCGGAATGGAGAAATAACGATGCATCACCTATTATACATACTGGCGCGCCTTGGAGATGAGATGAACTGGTTCTTCTTTCAGGTGGATGAGGGGCATAAAACATTATTATACACCGGGATAATCCAGTTATTTCGACAGTGTATACCTTTTTGCCGACGCGATTGTTAATTGATTGGTGGCTATATACGTACAGAAACAGCGGTATTTTTCAGTTATAGTATTAAAGACTGACGGGGTAAATGAACATGTACAACGTGTATGATAAGCCGTGGCTGACGGTTCGATTATTGTTATTAAGGTAGAGAGAGAGTAATAAGCTACTTTAATATAGAATCATCGGGGAGTATATAAGTGCGTCGAGAATCATGCAGATGAAGCGCGTATCGAATATGAATGATGCCTTCGATTCCACTTAATGTCAGAGACGAATAGGCGAATCGTTTAAAACCATAAGGCCGGATTTAGCATCACTGATAATATCATCGTTGATCGTATCGATTTCTTTAAGCACGTAATCACGTTTTTAATAACTCTCCGTGTAATTTCGCATGCAAATATAATAGAAAATAGATCGCGTCTCGTTAGCGACAAAACATCTATATATACACATCGTCTGAAAGAAAATTATAATCTTATATACATATGCAGCGCGCAAATAATTAAAAAACCAATCGATCACTGAGCAAGCGAACGAAGAAAAATAAACAACCCTCGAGAAAGGAACATATATATATATACAGGTTCTGCAATTTTCTCTCCGACACGGATTCGCTGCACGTGCACGCAGTGCGTTTTTCGCGAAATTTACGAGACGCGGCGAGAAATGCGGGGCACACACATTACACGTGCAATTTAGAGCTGAGCGCGCAATGCGTGAAGGGAAGAGAAAGAGAGAGGCCGGAAGGAGTATAATTTCAAGAAAAAAATCGAGACGAGTGATGTTGCTATATACAGCGCATCGATAGCCATATGGCTTCAAGTATAGTTTCTTTTTTTTTGTTTATGTGTTTTGGATTGGTGGTAGTTATTATACTGATGTCCGCCGTGACAACATATGCGTTGTCGGAGTCGCGAAAGGTATATATACAAGACGATGTGCACATGCTTATTGTTGAAAGATATAATTTAATACATGTTTTTCAGTCACGCATTAAAAATTATCCGAAATTGAAACGTAATAGTGTGCGTGGCCTTCGATGATGTTTTCCGTAATTATAGTGCGATCAAAATTTGCATAATATTCTATTAGATTATCATAATATTGAATCCAAGTCCAAAAAGGTTTTTTCCTCATTCATTATTAATTATACATTCTGATACTTTTATATAAAAAGTTGTACATGAAAATAGTTTTCAAAAAAATCCTTCATGGAAGCTTCTCAATATCCGCGCATAACGTAAACACTAACTCCATCTAAAAAAAACTTTCCTATACAGAAAATCTTCATCAATCAACGGCATAATACCCTCACGACGGTATAGGCCCATCCTCCCGCAGTATGTATATACTTCGAAATTTCCGATAAATAACAACGAAAATGAAAAACCTCTCTCTCCGTAAACACGATCTAATACACTACCGCTCCGAGCCAATATAAGCTGCACCTATTGCATATACACTCAGCTCGGAAAATTCGCTCAGCCGTATAGATACCTATATATGTATATATATACGCACGCGCGGCGCTCGCGCGCAGCTAAACACTCGCGCTCTCATTGCTCGGCGCGCGATGTAATAAATTCAATTTGAAGCACTAAAGGCGCGCAATTATAACAAGCGGCGGTGGCGGGCCCCGCAGCTGTTCCGCATCGGCCTCTCCTAATAGGAACGTGACCGAGCGCTAGTCTCGGAGCTCGGGGCGCTTTATGTGTGGCTGCCGGTGGCGATACCGGAGGAGAGAGAAAGAGACGAATGGACGTCGAGCTTGATTGAACGATATACGTGCGCGCGCGCAAGAGAGTCTTTATGGGCCGGTGTGTGTTTAGTCGCTGCATGATGGGCTTTTTAATCGTTGCAATATACGTTTGAGAGCAATAATCCTGCTTTTTGAATATAAACGATACAGCTGAGTATAGTATAGATCGATAATGAACGCTTTTCTTTTTCTGATGGAGAAAAGAGCGAAGAAGCTGCAAAGTATGCGAGGAAGACATACGACGGTTATAATCCTCACGCGACGAATCCCGTAAATCGATTTCGCGAAAAGGGGTGAAACCATCCGTCATGCTTGGATGCGGATATACGTTGTATATATATGCCAAGGGGGAAGCTTTTCAAAGTAGCGGCGCTGCTACAGCAAAAAATATATACGTGTATTACATAATACAAAATATCATCTCCTCTCATTGTCAGTTGCGCCGCGCGGCATTGTTCAAAACACAATAATAAATGTCCGTTCGACAATGTTCAAACAATTATCTCCTAATCAAATCAGCCGAAGAGTTTAATTCGAAAATAACGGTAGCTTGTATATAACATCAGGCAAATATCTTCAATCGCGCTCTGCGGCATATATAGCTATATATATGAGATACACGTAGCTTTCGCAAAGCTATTCTTGATGTATAACGAAGCGGCTATATATACGACGGCCGATCAAGCCTCGCGCACAGCGAAGAAAAATCAATAACCTCGCAAAAAAGCGGCGCAGATAAGAGAGGTTGGTGACCAATGACCCGGGGCGTCGTGACAGGCGCGCCTCCAGGAAGTCATCCGAGCTGTGCTGCCCCTACTTCTCTCTCTCTCTCTCTCTCATTTTCGATTTTTCTCGGCGTACCCTATTTATCTCTCTCTCTCTCTCTCTCTCTCTCTCTCTGGACGTCGTCTGCTGTCTATATAATATCGGAGAGAGACGCGCGGGAGCCACGTGTACTGTATTAAGCGACGGCTATATCTCGCGGAATCATCTCCGGTGTATTAACGACGCGGTTCTTTTTATAAAGAGTCGCGTCCGCTGTCTGGGGGCACTTATTTGCGAAACGTCGTGAGTGTACTGTGTGTATACGCCGGGTGTGTAACGGGGAGATGTGAGTTTTTCTCTGAGGCGAAAAAGTTATAGCGTTATAAGGTCGATTGATTGAGTTGGTATATGTGTACCGTAATGTGAAGAGGTGATGCGGCTAATGTGATTAAATGTGTGGTATAGATGCAAGCCTCTATATAATATACTACTGCGTATATGTGCGTCAGTATTTGACGTACGTAGAAAATTTTATACTTGCGAGATGACTATGTACAAGAAAATATTTGAAGAGTATAGAATCACACATGATCAAGATGTATAACTGTTTGTGAGCAATGTCCGCGCACCGTGTCGTCGACCGTGCGCACATTTATTCGCATAACAATTTCATACACGGACTCTCTGTCAATATATAAATCTCTGAATCTCTCAAGCTCTCTCGGGAAATTTTTCTACCTCGATTCCTCCGAGCATATACATTTTTCACTTATCGGACGAGGAAATTTCCAGCGAGAGCCATTAAAACTTTTACGCGCCGGTGGATGAAATTCGATAAGCCCCTTAATTACACGCTCCTGCTGCTGCTGCAGCCGTACAGCGTTCTCTCTCTCTCGCTTCGTGTATATATATGCAATCACCGCGCGCGAAACAATTGCGCAATAAGCCCCGAGCGGTTGCGCGCGTGCCGGTTTGGCGCCTTTGATATATTATGTATATATACGCGGATTCTGTGGAGAATGCGCGTATACACACTCGTTTTTTAAATATTAAGATTATAGAGAAAAAAGGGGAATGTTCCGTAAGTGGAAATAATCTTGTTGGATATGCGTATAGGTGAGTTCTTTCAATTACAGTAGGTGCCGAGACGATCTCTCGTTCAATTAATTTGTACAGGCCTCAATCGATCATTAAATTAAATGATCGCACACTCGTTGAAAGCATGAAATCGGCCGAGATCTACAACGTTTGTAGATCTATCGACGTATACACTGTACCAGCAATTGTCAAATAAATCACGGTCATAGAGATATTTTTACGCAAATCGGCATATAGTATACCATAGTTTTATGCAACAACCCATGTCGGCAATACCTCCGAGAAAAAAAAATGATTGCAAGCGAAACAACAACGACGACATAACGGAATAATAAAATTATACATCTTTCACGCGGATACGCGCAAAATTGTCACCTCGTGAATTTCCCACTGAGGTTTCCCAATTTTCGACTGTTCTTACTACCAAAGTAGCGAAGGAAAAAAAACACAATAAGTGCCCTCTCTCTCTCTCTCTATCTTCGTGAGAACTACCCAAAGAGTATATATACAGCACAGCTGCAAAGGACGACAAATGATAGCCCACAAGCGTTTTAACCGAGCGAACGCGCAATACAACACTCCCCCTCAGCATCAGTACAGCGATTGTATAATCCACGAATGGAGAATTAAGCCGAAAGAAGGAAGCCAGCCGACGCCTATAACCGACGAAATTAAAACTCGTAATTAAAGCTACACGAAATTGGCCTGTTATACAAGAGGGCAGTCTCTCCCGCGGAAAGAAATAAAGAAAGAGGGTACATACATACAACCCGAATGTATTATACGCGCTCGCTTTCCTAATCCAATTGCCACGAGACTGAATAGCTTTCCCGGCTCTCAATCTAATTACGACGCACGCGACGAGAATTGCATTACACACTGCTGCTACTGTACGTACGGTTTTTCTCGACTCTCTGTGTGTATGTCTGTGTATGCGGCGAGTGACCTCGCGAATATTTCGCGTAGCTAGCCTAGATTCGATCGGTAAGTGTACTGTGTGTGTTCGAATTCTTTCGGGGTGAGAACGAAGGTGAATTGACTCGCTGCTTTTAAGGCCTATATCTGCTCGCGCGCATAACGCATACGTGTGTGTGTGTGTGTGTGTACTATATACACCCGAGCACAGACATTGAATGTGAAATACGAGAAAGCTTGCGCAGCGAATTTTTTTTTACGAGCGGGCTCAATTTGAAAAGAAAATTTCATGCCGCAGTTCGTATATTTACACACACAGACATACACTGTACACAACGCGCAGCTTTTTACTTCGTCGCAGCACACAAAAGCGCGGGCCAAATTTCTCCATTGTAACGCTGCTACAGACGGGCTCGTCAGAGAGACGGTAAATAATAAAAACCTCGAGCGGCGGCATAAAAGTCGCGCGTCTCCGTGCGCGCACACACATACACAAAAAAAAAAAAAAGAAGCGAGAACCTCAGCCGGCGCGCAGTCGAGCTCCTTTGAAATATCCCTATTAACCCAAAGTCGCCGCGTCACCTCATCATCGCGGCGAAGGTCGCTCGCGCCCTTTATCCGCTAGACTCTTACTCTCGCCGCCACAGCCGCCGCCGCCGCCGAAGTGAAAGTCCTTCCTCGCGCGCGAGCGAGCTGCACATAATTCGCCGAGCCGGCTATAAATCACTCGTCCGCAAGAGCGCACGCCGCGCGCGCGCTCGCAAGCTCCTTACGTCATAATAGAGGAGACGACGGAGCTGCGACATTCAGTCTGTGTGTGATTGACGGATACTATCACGATAGATATATGCGCGCGAGTTTGTGCGTACATACAATGGATATACTAGGGAATATAAAAGAACGGAATTTCATTGGTTGATGATAAGAACGGAGATCGCGTCGTGTGTGTTGTATATAGATGGAGATTATCGGGAGATAATTCCGCGTGATGTGTTCGACTTATCTTATCCGGGAATTTTGAGATGCGAGTGTAATCATCGCTTTTTTTCTTGTACTCGCCGCGAGTTTCTCGATAGGCGAGTCTGATGATACTCGCAAGGCTTGGATTAGCCGAACAGGGTTCTGTCATGTTATTGGCTGGTACAAACGCTGCGCTATGTATCATATATCATGTATTCGGAAAGCAATGTATAAGTTTAATTTATAACCTCCCGCAGCGTTATTCGCAATATTATATTCTATATACGATTAGATAATTCGGAACGATGTATTATAGTTGCTAGTGGAAAAAGACAGGGCATAGTCAGACATTCAGCACGAATATCTGTATATAGTCCATATTACCAAACGAGAATTTGTAGCTCAAATTTTTCGCTCAAACTTCTCTCACGGGATACAATGGTGTGCTAATTTTCAAAAATGCAGATCGCCTCCCTCGACGAGCTACATATCAAACAGTCGCGCACGCTATATCGTTGTCATATAACCTATTCCGAGACCCTAATCCATCTCATATATATACAGTCGTAAATCCATTTCCTCTACTGACGATGTATATAAGCAGAGACTACCTCGGCATTGTCTCATTGGCATACACAGTGTATCACGTTGCGCAACACGTTGCGATCCTCGTCCTATCGATTCTTTATCTCGGGGACTGCCCAGCCTCTCTTGCGAAAGGAACTCAAAAAATGTCGCTCATTATCTCGCTCGCTCATCGCTCCATGCTCTCGATATACATATACTGATATTGCTACAACATAATTTGTTGCTAAAACAAAACGACGATATACGCGTTCCGGAGATAGTTGCCCGAATATATGCGGCGAATCTGTTCTCGTGTATTTTCTAAAGCAGAGAGAAAGCATGCAAGATGAGATATTATAGGGTGGCATATCGGGCGATCCCGAAATTATTACGCCGTTGTAGACTGATAATAGGATATATATCGACGCGTGTATGCGGTGTTGTATAACAACTCGAAGACAATAAAGGACTGTATAGACTCGAGCCGCTGATATAATTTATAGAGATGAGGGGACAGTATACGTACACTTGACGGATTGTCTCTCTCTCAATCATGTTTTCGAAAGCGCTCCCTCTGGAATGCGAGCAGTAAAAGTGAATTAACTCTTCGGCGGGTGTCCGTGCAAGTGTTACATATATATAGCGCATAACCCTTTTTTTCGGATATAGATAGAGCTGTGAGAGGACCGGCTATCACAAGATAATTTATAGAGATCGCGGGAGACACGGAGTCGGCGTTTCACTATATACACGTCAGCCAGCCGTTGACAGATCATTTTTGCCATATATATATATATCACTGCAATGCTAGTAGCAACAGCCACCGGCCCGATAGATCAAGTTTACATAGTATAACACAGTGAAAGTCGATCGCTGGAACCTAATAGATTTGGCCGACACGATGCATAATATATACATACATCAAACAACGTAATTATGCTCGATGTATATGTAATTCCAGACGTCCTCAGCTGTGTAGGCGCGAGAAAGAAAGTGTCGGCGTTAAGTAAGAGAGATGACGAGAGATTCTAAATTAATATAATTAGAGAGAACAGCAGTAGCAGCCGAGTGTCATCGGCTGATTAGCCATTACGGAGTGTATAGAGAGCCGCGTTTCTTCCTACCTACTACTGTCATTACGAGCGCAAACAGAGAAAGCTTCTAAGTGACCTTTTTATGAACGTATATACTTCGACCTCTGAATTGCGCGCGCGCGAGCGCAATTGCCGCCGTGCGGTTATGGCCGCATATATATATATAGCAGCACGCGCGAGAAAGCCGTCATTCATCATCTAAGGAGGCTATTTTCCGAGAGAGCTTAGAGAAGTGCGCGCGTAAAAAGGTGAGCTATGCTTGAAGCGAAAGAAAAAACTCGATGTGCAATTTGCGTCAATTAGGGCTTTACTTATTACTTTTCTACTCTTGTATAATATAGGTACTGCGCTTTTCTCGCGTAATCCGGCTACAGCGATGGTATTTTTTTTTTTTTTTTGTGGAAAATAAAATACACTTTCAGAGATTCAAACACGATCAATTATTATACTAATATAGAGACGCACAGGTGCAAAAAGTACAGTAGATGAGCGTGCAATTTTTTTTTTCTGTAGATATAATCGGCGAAATCGAGAGCAAGCTCGCGCGTGTTCTCATTATAAAATACATTGGCCAAAGTCTTAATTAAGCCGTTATAAAGAGTCAGCGTGAATTTGATCGGATCGCGACTTAATAATACGTTTTCGCGCCGGCTGACGCGCGACACTTGTCACGTAAGAAGCTTCAGAGGGAGTCGTCGCCTGCACCGCCTTGTTTCTTCGAGTGTGTACTTTTAATTTGTCATCATCTGCACGCGAATATACACACTTATAGTAGCATATAAGAGGACATTGTCCCATCAGGATAATATTATATTTCCTCAAAAAATGAGCTCAGTTTTATAATTACAAGTTTTCAAACAATAATATCGTTAATTCTCAGTCAAGATTCTCCCTATACACCTCCGACTCTACATAATCAAAACGAAATTCCAGCCATATACTGATGCGCTTAACAGCACACACGACTCTCACAGTTAACCAAGACGTTACTCGATATCCAGCGCGCTCACCCCGGCGTAAAATCCCTGCGAGCATTAGTTTATACGCTCCTCTCCATTCATTAGAATCCTACACTCCTCTCGTTCTCCAACCAACAGCTAACAGCAACAACAACAAGCCAGTCTCTCTATCTCTCTCTCTCTCTCAAGAGAGAGCTCGCAGGGGCAATAGAATCAAGTAGGAGCAGCAGCAGTTCGCCATAAAGCGGCGCTGGAAAATCTCTCTCGCACTGATGGTATAGCTCTCACTTACCGCGCATCATATCGCATGCGCGTGCGAGTGTCCCGAGGGCGCGCGGGAGTACATAAGTACAGCTGGAGCTTACGTGCGATTTCTCCCTTAATTACCTCATCCTCCAACCAAGTCCGGTGCGGCCGTGCGTTAATGAGAGAATATTAAGTCGCTATATTGCTCGAAGCTACGGCGGCCTTTTACGACCCGCAGTTTCCCTATCTTTGGGGGATGCATATATGGAGAGAGATTCACGCAATCGTGATGTGTATAGGCTTTTATTGCCGCCGATGCTTTTTCGTGCGAGAGCGCGCGGTGCGGATAATTGTGGACGCTTCAGTTTTTTAGTGCGCGCGATCGTTTTCCGGGATGGAAAAGTATATTATATATAGGTACGTATATAATTGGTCTGCTGAGCGATTCGAGAATTTATAGGAATCGGCCGGACGATTAGCGGCTATATTTTTACTTTATCATCACACTGATGCGCGCGCAAGCCGCGAGGTCGTTCATCTGTTAATACACGAATAATCCCAGTTGTTATGGAGGTTCTTAAACCCTCTCCTTTGCCCCGCGGCAGACTGCATATATAGTTGCTAGCTGTACGGGTGTAATATACGCGTAAATACACGTGCGTGAGTGCGTTTTAACGATGCGCTCCATGTCGATGACTCTTATGCCGTATAGTCTGTGCAGAGCCGGCTGCATTTGCAATTCCTTCCTTTAGCCCGACTACGTCCCGTCCATTTTCTCCTATACTTACATATGTATATATACGGGGAGTAGAATGAAAAACAGCACCGCATTCTATACTCGCGCCTCATCTCTCGCGATTGCGTAATGATCTTTCCTCTCTGCATCAGATATATTCGCGACATCGAGAGATCACGAGAGCTTGACAATATCATCCGATCTCTCATTCAGAGAGATAATCTAATGGACTTTGATTCATCGAACGAAACGAGATCACACACTATAGTCGATCGACACAACAGTTCTATCAAAGCATGCAGCAGCTCCCAGTAAAAGAAAAAGCGAGCACACGTGTATAATAGTAATTAAGTCGGAAATTCCAAAAGGTGCAGACAAAAAAAAAAGCCAATCGAACGCTCGGCTGCGCCTCTAAAGCGATTACCGACTTTTCTCTGTCTCCCTATTGTCGCAACGAGAGCGTGTCGCAATAGATCGCGATCGCGCGCGAAAATAATCCCCCAAAGCTTTGTAGACGCGCGCGCGGTCGCGTGAGAGATAGAGAGAGAGAGAGAGAGACGGGGTATATGCGGTATACACGAGCATCGTGTAAAGGAGCGCTCGAGCGAGCGATCGATAAATCAAGAGGGATTGAGTTACAGTTGGACAAAAAAAAAATTACGAACACAATGCGGGGATCTTTCGTGACGGCTGTGTAATGGAGATCATCATCATCATCATCATCATCATCATCATCACTGCAGAAAGTTATTAATTCCATGGTGGGCTTTATTTGAATTGAGAAATAATATGCTTTTGCGAAAGATGTTTATACCTATATATACTCGTTTTTGTATATACACATCGAAACGTTATTTTCCTTTCATAATTGTTATTCTTGCGATGCGCGTAAAACAAGAAAGACCATCTAGAGAGCGAGCATTGGAATTATGATTAGGGATATCCAGGCGAAGAAGGAAAGTAAGAAGCACTCGCGAATTGAAACGTTTCCTCGAATAAAGACACTGCAACACGCGAAATGTCGAGTGAACTGATGAGGGAATTATTGAACATACTTATATATCGATATTGCTGTGTAATGATTGTACGCGGGGAAATTGAATTGTGTGTATTATATGTACGCGCTCGGCGAACTATACACGTTCTCTTGTATTACTTTTATATTGAGAGACTTTCGAGAGACTTAGAAAATCGAAATCGGGGATGGAATTAGACTGCATATTTCGCTGTTGCGCAGGTTTTTTCCTTAATTCGTCGGTTGGATTTGATTTATCGCGAGCGGGATCGTATCAGCAGTCCTGCGAGTATTGATCGAAGTAGACGCAATCCAGCTGTTTTTACGAGTAATAACGCGGATAATTCCGACAAGTTTGGGTATATAGTAAAGATTATGCGCAACTACTACGATTGCTATAATAATTTGTTGATATATCTGAATTTTATTGAGCTTGTGCAATGTTCAACAAGCACGAACATTTCAATCTTTATTTCATGCCGAGAGTATGGTGTAGTGACTCAGCGCTGAAGCTATTAGCTCGATATAACTAATTTGTATATTAGAATGTTACAATCATTTTTATAAATTCTGCACTCGTTACTTGATAACTGACAGCATATTATATACCTTATTTATTCAGATATTTGAACCTTCGCGCATTTTACGAGTCGACCAAACAAATATTACATAAATATATCCATTCAACTCTATTTCTCATAAACATAAAATTTGTTCTCGCTCAACGAAAATCCCCTCAACATTCATACACCCCTATATATACACACACACACACACCACACGCATATCTCCAACGAAAGATGCTCGCATCCAGCCGCATATAAATAATTGGAGCGCGTTTCGCGGGTGCGCGATGTGTATACATGCACGTAAGACTATACCTACCCGCGAGTATAGCGCCGTATACGCGAGTTCTGATTAATGAGCCGATTCACTTGCCCTGCTCGCCGGGCATATATACATCCGCGACCACCTTACGCGATGATCCTCATCTTTATTAATAGTCCGCGCGCATTAGAAAGACGCGCGCGGCGCGTATATATATATAAGCGCAAGGAGATGCTAACCCGCGATATAATATCACACGCGCGCTAGAGAGAGCATAGCGGAGGTGCTGCGGATTTTTCCACACGCGCGAGTATATATAGCATTAAGGATTAATTACAAGCGAGTTAATATATATATAGGATATAGCGAGATTCGCGCAGGTGACTTGCTTTCGAACGAGTGTTATATAAAATAGGTACGCGGAGCTTGCGCGCCTATGATGCATGGCGTAGCCTCGGGGGTAGGAGGGAAGGGTGCAGTGCAAACGATGAGTTGAAAGGGAAAGACACGACCTATGCTTATTTATAATATTTCAAGAGAGAGGCTTAATTAATCGGGAAGAATGCGGCGGCGCACGCGGTATGGTGCTTAACCCCGCTCGGAGAATTATGACACACGGCAGCGAGCTTACGCCCCCGCGTTGTAAGGGGCTTATAATATCTCGGTCCTCTCTGCCATGGAATTTATACATATAGCTTTGCGCGCAATAAATTACAAGCGGAGAAAAGTCGATTCCTTGGCGTGAATGCGGACTATTATATGGAAGTTTATAATCATCCGAATTATAAACGCATTCGATGCACGAGCACTGATAATACGGTTTTGAAAAAAAATGTGTGCAGTGCTATATAACGCGAGGATTTTTGACGAGTCAGTAGGGAATACCGCGAAATTCGTAAACTTGATATTAAAGGACGCCCGCGGTAGGAAAAGCTCTCTTGCTGCGAGATAAGCCGGAAGGATTGATGAGGATCGAGGCAAAGATCGGTATCAGACGCACGAACGCGGTATGAGCAGCAGCAGCAGCTCTCATTCTTTCCTGACTCTGCTCTTAATTTATGATGTGCACATATCGCGCCGACCACACGCACTGAATTTACGCTCTAGCGGCTTTTCGAACGAGTTCCTCGCTCGTTTTCTCTGAAAAACGCGCGCGACCGGTGCGCGCTCTTATACGCCTGGTGATAATTGTGATGAATTATAAGACTACGTATATATAGATACGGGAAGTCTATATATACTCGGTTGACAAAAATATATACAGGGACGAGCGGGACTCAATGGCGCGTGTATAAAGATAACGATGACCGCTAAAGCAGAGATCTCGCAAAGCCAGCAATTATACAGCGAGAGAGAGAGAGAGAAGCCGATGAGATCTTATTTCTCTCGTCTAGCCAGCTTTATAGACGAGAAAGAGAGAGAGAGGGGAAGGGAGGGACGAAAAAAAAGTGCTTAAGACAAAAGCACTACTGCTGCAGTATCCAAGTGCAAAAAGCCGTCTACGTCTCTCCTGAATCAACGGAGCGCGAACGGTCGCGTCTTATTCCTTCTTCTCGATAATAATACACTTAACACTCGGTCTCTCGGTGTATGACGCAAAAATTCGGCCACTGCTCCCGCGGTATATACAGAAGAACGCGAGGTGTTTCATAAATCGGTAGCGAGTGTATAGAGCATCTGTATAGTTACATATACATATACAGAGCTGCTGCGAGGAAAGAAAGGGAAAACGGGCCGCGAGCGAGAGGGAGAGAATGGGAATCTCTAGTCGAGCGTTGCGAAAGCCTGTTTTGCACGGCGCGATTACGCGCTCGAGAAAATCCTCTCTCGAGGAAATCTTGTATTAAACGCTCGGTCGCGTCGCACGAGAGTTCTATATGCATATTATACGTATAGATATATATTCATGGGAATGCGTTCGATGTACATGTGTGTATATGAATATCTATATTGAACGTCGTCGAGCTTTCGCGAGATCGTGCGTGTTTATTCGGAGGAAAAAAAGTCTGTTGGTTTTGCTCGATTGCAGGTCTGTAAGGCGCGGAATTACTCTGTTTACATTTCTGTGTATATACATATGCGCTCCAGGACCGTCAAGTTTTTATTATATGTATAGCCGAGTGTGTTTTGTCTGCGCGTGATTATATTCTCGCGGGTTTCTCAATCAGAGTCGAAGCATATATAGTGTGTATATACGTTCGCGCGCTTTTTACGAGCATTGCCCTCGATCTGTAGGAGAGTCAGCAATTTATTTTAAACGATCGGAGGAAAGTATCAAGAGATTTTTCAGCCCGAGAGCTATATAAGACGCTCGGCCTTATATTTTCCTTGCTAATTTCATACAAACAGATCTTGTTTTTATATGCGGCCCGAGGAATAAGAGGAATCGAGAGAGTGCACGAACTGATCTATACGCGATTTATTGGACGCGATATTTCTCTCTCGAGAGAGAGACAGAGATGCAGGTTGGAGCAACACAGTTGGTTGTGTTCTTAATAAGTGACGTCAATCGAGAGATCGGAGGGGGTATATTTTTTTGCCGTACAGCGAAGCTGCGCGCATCACTGGGGTAGATGAGAAAAACACTGTAAGGACAAGTACGATATAAAACGACGCTTTATTCGTCACATTCAGCAGAGCGTAATGATCGCCGCTAAAAAAGACCGCGATGTTGTATATACATATATACCGCCGTGAGAGCGAAATCTTATTATTGCGCGGATGTATTTTTATTAAACTACTCTTGCTTTCAGTTGAGTTTCCTTTTCATTATAAGTAAATGGCAATTAAAGCTAATTGAATGAAATGTGTACCTCAATATATATTACCATCGCTATAGCGAAGAATCATCCCTTATATACTTTCTCACGGCTTTGAAAATCGCGTGCTCGTCTTGACAAACTCGGACCTTATCTACTTACATTTCCAGCATCTATATATTCGATCGTCATCGACGCAAAAGACTCACTGCATTGTTCGATTGTTGTGTACAATAAATGCTTCCTTATATATTACTCATTTTACACGATTACAGCATCACCTTATCACTCGCGTAACCGATCCATCACCTCCGCGCGCTGAACCTCGGACCGTATCACACACACAGCTGCAGTAGCAGCAGCAGCAGCATATAATTCTGTTCAACGGCGCGATAACTCTCGAATTAACACAGCTCGCTAGAAATCACTCGTGAATTTCCCTTTCGCGCGCTCGTTTCGCAAACAGCATCAGAGCAGCAGCAGCAGCAGCAGCAGTGGTAAGTATTGGTGACCAAAGCCGCAACCGCTGCGGTCTCGTCGCAAAAAACGTGGTTGACCGGCGGCTCGCAGCTGTCGCTACATCGGCGAGTACACGGCCTTGCGCAAGGGCTACTCTCGCAGACGATGCAGTGCGCTCCGATGATTATTGCAGTATACAGAGAGGGCCCGGCAATCAGTTCGCGAGAGCGTAATTGAGTGTGTCACGGAAATAAGAAAGAGATATTGCAGCAAAAAAAAAATTAGCTTCGAGGGGATATATATATACATCACCCGATTGATTCGATGCGCGCTTTGTAATTTTGTCGAGATGGAATATAGCTGATTTTATTCGTTTTTTTTTTTGTTATTTTATTGGTTTTCACTCTGCACAGCTGTGATGAAGGCAAATTATACACCCGTTCGATGACGCAACCGTGCGCGCGGCTTTACATACGTATTACAAGCATCCATCTCAATCCGCAACTAGGAAATTCTTCGAGAATTTCGATGTACACACTGCAGCTGATCGTCGGATCGCATCTTCTGATGCTCTTGCAGCTTCGCGGTCACACGCATAGATAATTCTCTGCCCGCGGGGCTCATATCGGTTCGGAATCGATTCGATGCGGCGCTCTACCGTCGCGTCGCTCTGCCGCGCGCGGAAAGAGAGAGAGAGAGAGGATATCGATTGCAGCTCACGGAAAAATAATTGGCTGTAAATCTCGCGAATCAGCGCTGCGGTTATACGCGTGTCCCATTCATCCCCCGCTGATGTACCGTGGCGTCTCTTCGTCGCGATGGGGACGACGACGCACTTGTCGAAACCTATATAGATTCTATTACATCAAGAGATGAGCTTGCGTAAATCCACACGAGAGATTAGAAATCAAAGGGCTCCTCGAGAAAATCGTTTAAAAGCCTGGACTTTATATAAAGACTATCTCTTGGCGGAAGAGGCTAAAAAGTCGTTCTCTCTCTCTCTTTCGAGCAAGTGCGCGATAAATTATCGTGGAGGGGCGGGCAGTAAGAAAAAAATCGAAGATTTACAATTTCGTAAATCACGCGCGCATTTATATACAGAGTCGAAGTCGCCTTTTGACCCTGTGCCGTCCGATCTCAATAAAATTTATTGTCCTTAGGTCGTCGTTGTCGTCGTCGTCTTTGCGGCAATGTGTACGCTCATCCACAAGTGTCCGCAGCTTTAACGATTGAAAAATCTCTGAGAGCAGCCGCCCGCGGACTTTCTAGCACGAACGTCGCTGTGGATACAAAAGCTCTCATACACCTATATATGTATATACTGCACACAAGCTGTGTATATATACTTTTGAAAATCGCGACCCTGAACGTCTCGCGGACATAAATTATAAAGAACGACAAAAGATGTGCACTGTATCGTCGAGGTATATTTATACACACATTTCACAAAGCATGGTGTGCATTTTAAGATCGACATGCACGGGGATAAAAAAGAAATGAGCATCGGAGATGAGTTCGAGAGAGAGAGAAGCTTATTATCGTCAAAGCTTATTATACGCGCGATATCGCGTGCGATTTCGCCCGCGCTGTTACCGCTTTATATATCGCCTCGGCGCGTTATGACTCGTAAATACTTTATATTACACATACGCGAGATCGGGATGCGTGTCAATTAAAGCCGATAGGCGGGCGCGAGTAGATTGTTTTATGCCTTCCTCTCGCCCCTTTCGTTTTGCCGATGATCCTGTATGTCTATACGTATATGTATATCGAAGCACTTGCAGCTGATGTGCATATACTCGAATGTGTATTATATGTACTTTAATACTTTATACAGGATACGCTTATATTGGCGAGTCGAAAAGGGCTGTTTTTACAGTCGCCGATATGTTTACGACGTATAGGCAAATGGTATCGCGTGGCGTTTTTAGGAAATGAGGAGAGATGCCAAAGATTGTACCTCGTGTATTGGCGTTTGATTGCTGGTACGCGAGAGGCGTATAATATACTTTGCTTTCCGGCTTTAGTTGCCGATATTTCGTCGTAACGAACGAGTAATTTGCCAGTATCACGCGCGTTGTCGTATACCTACTCAAATACACACATACACATATATCGTAGAATATACAATTTCGTTCAACTATTTACATCCTCTCGATGTAATGTTATTTCTAGAAATTCGAAATAACGACGAGGTATTTGGAATTCTCATTTCATAACTCGCGGAGAAAAACACATACATATAGCATCAATTCCTACTTAATCACCTAAAAGTTTGTATGTAAAAAATGCCGGCAAGAAACGAAGAGTAGATCGAAAAATCGGCAATATAAATTAAGCACGCGAATCGAACGTTATACTTAATAACGACTACTTACTGACTCCCTCGCTTATGCTCGGCGATGATATCGCGAGTATATAGCGTATAGCTCTCGAAGCTATACGTCGGTGGAAGCGCACCAGCAGCTATAAGGAAAGAGAGAGTGAGCGTATGTACCTATATACCCTTTGCAGCAGTGTATATATACGGACAAGCTCACGGTGGTTATGCACACGAAAGAGAAATGATCGTCGAATGCAAGTGGAGAATCGCTTGCTACTTACTGATGGATGCGGGAGAAATAAGCGACGATAGTGAATTGTTTCTATACTTTCAATGTTATGAAGATATAAGAATGGCGATAACGGAGAATCGAAGAATGTCACAGTAGAAATTGACCGGATATGGTTGGGCAAAAGTGTCTAAAAATTTTCGATCGAAAAGTAAGCATCGTTCGAATGAAACACCGTTCCTGGAAAAGCCCATATATAGTAAGTCTTGAAGAAAGCAAGAGCCTCCCGTTGGCGCTTGCCGAGAAAATCTCGCGCTCGGGATCTTCGCTAGCTGCAGCAGCAGGAGCAGAAGAAGAAGAAGAAGAAGAAGACTCTCAACACAGCAGCAAGAGTCAGGGCTGCGGCAGAGCTTGCGTTGTATGTTGGGCAAATGTAAAACAAGAAGCACGAAAGTGTGCGCGGGCGCTCGGCTCTTTCTCTCTCTCTCTCTCGGCACGGCGCGCGAATCTAAATATAACCGGGGCCGTATAGCATGGAACGTAGCTTGCAGAGTCCCGACCGATGGGCGCCTCTTCCTTTCTGCCTCGCCACCCTCGCCTCCTTCTCCTTCTTCTCTTGCCGTGTTGCTGCTGCTGCTGCTCGTTCTTTCTCTACTGCTGCTGCTGCTGCTGCCGCTGCTTCTTCGGCCGTTCTTCTCCAGCCTTTTTTTTCCCGAAGGAGCGCTTTCTTCTCTTTTTAACCTTCTGTGCGCGAGAGCGCCGAGGGAATCCTTGCAGCGGCAGCGCGTTGCATACCGAGATACGATTGCGAGAGAGAGAGAGAAAAGAGCTAAAGTCGCTTGCGGGAAAGGATGATACACCCGGGATATAGGAGAGAAATGGTTAAGCGCGGTTTTCTGCAGATTTTAGGCAGTTCGACTATATCATTTTTGGGGTAGGAGATTGTTAGAGTGCTTGATATTATACTTTTGACTTTATATCTCCCGACTTATAAATCAATCCTACGCGCGCTCGTACACGTTGTAATTACTTTAAAGATGATTTGTAGGTGTTTGCGCGGAGGGATTTTTATTGCAAGATCGCAGACAGATATTCAGCTTCAAGGACTCTTTTACATCGAGCAGCTGGCTCACGGCGGCTTTTATCTAATAACAACGTGTGCTTGTTGTTGAATATTCAATAATTCAATCATTATTGCAGCATCAATCATCGAACTCGCCATATCTCGTATAGAGAGCTGAATTGCGTTTTCTATGTTTACGCGTGACCTTACCATCAATCAACCGCAATGAATTAGACATCAACAAAATCTTTCTCGGTAATGAGGCATTATAGGAACAGC
>UCQR01098955.1:0-18945 GCA_900474235.1 Cecidostiba semifascia | reverse complement strand
ATATAACGAAGCGTGCGGTAATTACAATTAAATTAAAAAAAAAAACAATGACAACGTTTCTTCCTTTATTTCACAGGCTCCGACTTGGCCGGCGAAACAGCAGCAGCTCTCGCCGCGGCGAGCCTCGTTTTTCGCACGAGTGAACCGTCCTACAGCGAGAAGCTTCTGCGACATGCTCGCGAGCTTTACAACTTTGCAAACAAGTACCGGGGCCTGTACCACGAGGCGATCAGAGGCGCAGCTCAGTATTACGAGAGCACCGACTATGGCGACGAGCTCGCCTGGGCGGCTGCCTGGCTCTATAAGGCTAGCAACGAGTCGCGGTACCTCGAGGAGGCAGAACATCATTATCAACACTTCCATCTTCGTGAGAGACCGAATG
Source organism: Cecidostiba semifascia (assembly GCA_900474235.1). Lineage (NCBI taxonomy): Eukaryota > Metazoa > Arthropoda > Insecta > Hymenoptera > Pteromalidae > Cecidostiba > Cecidostiba semifascia. The sequence continues at coordinate 18,563 of UCQR01098955.1, read as the reverse complement.
AGTTCTTCTACAATAAGAAGGTCGCCGGTGTTCAGGTTCGTTGATTTATTTTCCTTGAGAGGGTTTATTATTCAAGGGGACTTTGAGTTTTCAAAAACTGAAGGATTCATTTTTTTTTGGTTGTTAAATTGAAGGCGAGCTTTTTAAATAAAATTCCCAGTTTAATTATTACGAATATTTTCTGACCTACATGTTGCGCCTGCATGAAATAAAAATGGAATAAAAATCATTTTTTTAAAAAAATGAAGAATTGTAGATTCCCTTTAAAAAAATCCAGTACATAAACTTTATTTATTCAAGTAGATCAAGTCTAAGTTCTGCAAGACACTCTCTCCTCAATTACGACTAAATCTATATATTGTCGAATCAAAGAAGAAAATATAAATCAAGCGAGAGATGCTAAAAGAAGAGGAGACTTTTGCTTACAGGTGCTCCTGGCACAGTTGACCGGTCAGCAGGAGTATCAGAACGCAGCCCGTTCATTTTGCAACTTCTCGGTGCGCCAGCAGAAGCGCACGCGTAAGGGCCTGCTCTACATCGACAAGTTCGGGACGCTTTGTCATGCTGCCAACGTCGCGTTCGTCTGCCTCCAAGCGGCCGACTATCCGGATATCGGAGATCCCAAGGAGTATCGGGAATTCGCCAAACAACAGATTCACTACATGCTCGGCGGCGCAGGTTATTTGATCTCTTCTCTATATATACTTGTACTTATACTTCTGCCAGTATAAAACGTGTATATACATGTATATAAACGGCTTACTGACGCTCAATTTCACGTCGATCCGTAGAGACGCGTTCGGATATTATGCTCTCAACTTATTTGCTTCGTTTTATTCAATCGGAATAATACGCATTTGTTTGAAAGCTTTTTGATCTTGTTCAGCGCTTGACATATTTTATTTCAATATACGGAGATTATTTATAATATATTTTTCGATAAATGAAATATGCGCCATTATTCAACGGAGAGCCGATTGCGCATCACGATCGAATAAAAAAGCATTGTTGATCGCTTTTTATTATTCAATTTATAATTATTATTATCGCATAAATTATTATGAAATAAGAATTAAAGTATATTGTAATAAAACAAGGAAAATTCTCATTCGTCAGGTCGCAGTTACGTCGTAGGCTGGGGCCGCAACCCACCGAAGCAGCCACATCACGCAGCCTCCTCCTGTCCAGACAGACCAGCTGCCTGTGGTTGGCCTGAATTCGATCGAGACGGACCAAATCCTCAGGTTCTCTATGGAGCCTTAGTCTCAGGACCTGACGAAGCCGATCGTTTCCACGATAAGCGCGAAGACTACGTCTACACTGAGGTGACCCTCGACTACAATGCCGGCTTCACAGGTGCCCTCGCAGGACTTCTCCAGCTTCAAGTCAAGGCTACTCATGCCACCACGACAACACCGAAAACTGCCTGAGGGAATTACGAGACACTCTCTCTCTCTCTGTATCAGCGCGGACTTTTTTCCTATTATACGCTCGTCGCTCGAGCCTTTTCTTTCTTCTCTTCGTCGGGTGATTTATACGTGGGCAGACGGACGTGAAGAATTGCTTACGACGATCACGATGGTTTTTTGCTATATTTGCGAGAACAGTCATCGCTTATATTGTTATTATATTAATTGGATATTCTTGGGCGTTCGTCTGGATATTTTCGCGGAAATGTTTCGGGAATTCCAGGGCTATATGCTTTTGGTGGCCGAGGATAACGTTCGGTCGACGCTATGAACGTTTATTCGTATCCAAAAGGAATATTCCCTGGAATGCGCACGAAGCGTTTCGGCTGAAAAATCGAAAACGAACGCTTTGAGAATATCGCTGCCCTTCCTTTTTTAGAACGTTTTTTGAAATATTACACCGAGGGCGAACGCTTTTATAACGGTCGTTTATCTTTTAGATTTTATTCGAAGGGAAAGAAACATTAAAATCGTTTGTTTTTTAATTGCGAAATAACGAAGGTATGTAAAACGGAGACGCTATGTATATTGATTGCCGAGAATTCAAATTCGCAAAGGTTAGTTATACACCGGAGAATTGCGAGAAGCACAAGTCGGCGAACGATAATAATGAGGGATCGATGATAATTCGAAGTGAAAACGCTTCCATCTGAGAAAAATCGCCACGATACGATAAAGGAAAATCGAGGCGATCCTTCGACGATAGAGGAGATAGCGTTTGAATGGTTTTTACGGCGCGAAAATCGTTCCTTTCGATTAGCATCAAATTCCACTTTATTAAGTCAGGCCGGCGAAATTATTCATAGATTTTCATCGGGGAGAGCAACGACGGCTATATGTTGCCACATCTTCTCTCTCTTTGTCTTTTCGAATTATGAATTCTCGGCGACGACGCTACAGCGGACTACGATCGATATTATTTATTGTAACCGCGCTCGACAAACTCATAGCGTTTATACTGTCTGATCTTTTTTTCTTCCTCAAAAATGCGCGCGAAAATTAATTCTTAAGCCATTGTAATCGTCTTCTCTCGTATACTATACAAGTAAACGTGCTAGCAATTAATTATCGAGATTATACGTTTAGCTTGAGATTAAGGACGCCTTACGCGAGATGAGCTTTATACGTACGGAAAACGATCCCAGGAGGGGATGAAGTTGCATCAACGAACGTTAATCTCGGGATTTTCAATCGACAAAGTGTCTCTCTCTCTTTTTTTTAGACGATAACTCAAACATTTCTTTTTATAACAACTCTCCCGACTTCGCAAACTCGCTGCGGCTCTCGTGGGAAAATTATTCCAGGAGCCGAAGAAAGTTTGCAACGGATTGGAGACTTTATTCGACGAGATCTACGCTGTCGAGTTGTTTTATGATAATTTCACGAAAATCACATGTTATTAGTACGGACGGACCTTTTGTTTTTTCTGACAACACACAGAGTTGATTCCTCGACGATTCGTTCGCTTCTATGCAACTTCTGAACCGATATACATCACGGAAAAATGGATGTAGAAACTTTGATAGAAAAAAAAAAAGAAAACTTTCTCGAGGACACAGTTATAGTATATAGGAGAGCTAGGCGGACAATTAGGTAATTTATTATATTTCACTTTTCGTAATACATGATTATGGTGCCAAAGCGTTTAGAAAATTGACCTGTAATCATTTTAAGGTTTAATTATATATTATATATCGACTATGTAATATTTTTAGGTGAAAGGACAGAGGATGCTCTTTTATAATATACATGCTTACATTCACGCGTATTATACTTTTTTATGCGACTTATTGCGCTAAGAACAAAAAAAATCGACGCTCAATCGTTTAGCTTTAGTTTTAACGTTTTTTTTTTCTTCGCTATAGTACACATTACGCATTATATTATATAGCCCCCCCTTCCCTCAAATATGCGCTGCTATATAATTATTAGTTTAGTCTCTCATAAGCTATGTAATTTTTACATTGTATCAACTTATTTAAAATGCGTGTGTGGTGTGTGTATACATTTTAAATAATTTGGATATAGCTGCGCTCGGGTGAACCGAGGTGAGAATTCGCAAGGGTATACCTAATATAACATATAATTTGGAGTCTTTCATATTTTATACTATGTATACCGAAAAATAATAAACGTGCGATTTTGTAGTTTATTAGACAGCGTTACGCGTATGTGAATGATACTTTCACAGTAAAATTATAGTTAAGAATTTTCGATGAATAAATATTGCAATGAAATAAATGAGAACTTGACCCAATTATATAGTCTTTATAATCATTATATCCAGCTTCCTATCTATCTCTTAATTTAAAGCTCCGAATGGAAACTAACATAAAAACGTCGCTATGGAATCACATTTCAATTTTAATATACATCCGAGAGACGCGCGTATATATGTATACATATCTTCTCGACGGCTGGAAATTCGATCGACTGAAATTCCTGCTGTACTCGTCACAAGCTCGTCGGCTCGGATCTCGGCGCGTGGTAACGACGGTGAATAATCGCGAATTTTCCGATCTAATGGACAGTTGGAGAGGAAAGGGAGAAAGAAAGTCGATTTTACATCAGTGAATAATAAAGAGAAAAAACAAAATTGTTGACGGATTCGCGCGAGTTAACGTGTCGCGTTACGCGTAGCGCGTCGTAGCTGCAGCCGTACAGGCGTTACATTTCAGTGGATTTTCACAGGCGCATCGACATGCATCGGAAATCTCTACTGGCGCTCGATAGGACGAAGCTGCTGCTGTTGTTGGTTTTTGTTTTCTCGGGAACAACGCGCTTTTCCGCGGAAAATCCATACGTTGCCGGTGAGTTTTTGGAGGGCTGCCAGTGTCCGCGAATATAATTGGATTGCAAGGTGGCGTTATATGGTTCGGTGAGAAAATATATACAGGGCTGTATGACTTGAATTCGAGCTTGAATTTGAATTTAATATGGAAAAACCGTGCGCTGCTTCGGGTCTTTTTGAAATTTCGAAGCTGCAGTACGGTTTGTACAATTTCCCTTTGTGTGCATAGTACGAATTTCCTCGTATTTTATATGGGATGAAAGTGAAGACCGTATTAATTAAAAAATTTTTCTCTGAATGAATACTTCTTTTATTTTGTTTGAAATATACGTTTGAAATACAGAGCGGTATGCTATTGTCGTTATTCTATTAGGTGCTGACATTGAGAAAGGATGCGACGAACTGATATGCAAATTAGGCGAACAGTGCGTGAGTCGAACATTTTGGTGCAGCAAATTGCCGTGTCCAAGTATGAATTATTGTTCAAAGTCGAGAAAAGGTAAGGAAAAAGTTTGAGTATATATTCGTTTCTTTTTTCAAAGTGCTGCTGCAGGAGTCGATAACAGAACAAACGATTGTCCTTACAGAATCTTTGAGAGGACCCGAGAGTTGCGAGTCAGTCCAGTGTTCTTCTGGCTACAAGTGCACCGTTCGCGTTCGTGACTGCAAATGGAACGAAAGTAAGTATTTCAAGTTTGTATACACTCTTTTTCCCCCTAAATTCTCTGGCTTTTAATTCGATACTGCATATCCTTTTGTGAAGCTAAAAAACGCACACAAAGTCAGTATATACAATTAATAAAGGTATATAGCGTATAATACATCATCCGCGAAAAATCACACAAACAGCTGGAATTCTGCGGGGCGGTATAAGTTTCAAAACACACGCATACGCATACAAAGCGCTATATACTCTCTCGAGTCCCGCGTTCAAACAATGTCCACACGTGCAATAATAGCTGTGAGCGCTATATTCCGGTCTACCCATCGGTTGAAAACGAGGGTAAAGCTTTCATCCATTCGCAAATTAGCCGCTTTTGACCTTTCACCGTGTGGCGTTCTATACAGTGCCGCAACGGCCGTAAAGTCAATCTCCTCTATATCTACATAATATAACACTGCACATCACACAAGTCACACAGTTCTATTTTTCCTCTGTTTCTCTTACACCCACACAGATTGCAAGGAGCGCGCGGCGAGATGCATCTCTGAGAGAGAATTTCAAGATACACCGACCAGCTGTACGGACGTCGTCTGTCCCACGGGACACCGTTGTGTCCTAAGGGAGACACACTGCCATCGGCCACCTTGCAAGCTCACAAAAAGCTGCGCTCGAATAGGAGGTGCGTCTTCTCTATATTATATACATGCTTTATCCACTTGTGTATTACACGGTGTATAGCTAGATATAGGTATATAGCTTTTGAGATAGAGCTTGCTTTGGGCGTTTGTATTTCGTATGTGTATAAGTTATATATAGCGCGCGAGACTGCGCAGGAGACACTTGGAGAATGTGAGCTGCATTTTTCATGGAACAGCTGATGCGCATTAGAGAAGAAGACGTATAGGTATATACTCTCGCGCGCTTTTGACTGCTGAAATATTCAAACTCTGATGCGAGAGCATTGCTTTTGTCGTGTGATCTGCTGTCGAGAATTATATTTCTATAGTCTAGATGTACGTCTGAAAGATAGATCGCCTTTTTTACGCGCGCGACGCATTTATAAACTGCGAATTTTTAGAGGAGCTTTATGAAAAAAGCTTTCAAAAGCCAAGAGTCTCTCTGCATAATTCAATGAAAAACGAATAACTTCTACGAAAAACGAAGACACACATACAGGAAACTACGTGTCAGTGAATTGGCAGCGATTTAAAAAAAATCAAGATTAGCATTTATAAAAAAATATAACTAAGCACTAAACACCCGATAACATCATTTTTTTTTATTTACTTCTAGACGTGAACGCTTGGTTAGAAAAGTGCAAGCGATTGGGTTGTCAGTCGGAGCACGATTGCTTCTTGCGAAGACCCCCAGAGAAGTGCGCAATACCACCGTGCAGTCATGTCCCGGACTGCCTCTCGACAATCGATTTCAGTAAGAAAAACATTTCTCTTCTTCTATCCACCTAATGTATACTCTTTGCACAACAAATACAGTCCATCGGACAGTAGAGAGAGCTACTTCAAAACAAACAATCGCGCGAATTCGCGCATACAAAATAATTCAAACCCTCATCCCAAAATCTCACCAGAGTAAACATCGTTGTTATGCAGAATACAAACACAACCACTCATGCAAATCCCAAAACGAACTTCAGCCTCTCTCTCTCTCTCTCTCTTCAGTATATGCCATTTTCGGGCCGCAGCAAAATCCGACAGCACACAATCGTCGTCATCCGCGCGCAAACGTACATATACGAAATACCTCGTGTATGATTTCCATATTTAGCATCAGCAGCCTTTTCCAGGTGACGAGGAGCAATGCCGCGGTTGGATATGCCCGCCGGATCTCGAGTGTCGAGTCAAGTCCAGCTGCGACGATTGTCCGGTCGCGAGGTCCTGTTACGAGCCGCTGACGCGTCGAATGAACTCATCACAGGTAGGTGTATAAAACGTGAAGCTTTTTTTGATGAAGTGTATGAACGTTTCTCGTTAGGACACTGATGTTTGTTCGTTGGATCGTTGATTGCGCGTCAGGTTCGTTTGCGCGAGCTTTTTCAGCAGTTTTTTTTTTATTCACTCTTTTCGCAGAAGTAATGCGAGAGCTTGGAAAATAAATTTTTTGATTTTCGTTCAATCTATTCAACGTTATATTTTGATATATGCGGCTTGAGATAAAAGTAATGAAAAATTTGTAGAATATGCGAGTAGCCTAATGGAAAGATATAAGCGTTCGTGACAGTTTTCTCTACCGATCGTACATCATCTTCACTCTCAAAAGAAATAATTTTCATGTCGGTTATCTCGAGCAGCCCATCGATATTTTATCGGCACGAACGACTTTAGCGGATCTCGAGAGGGAAGTCTTTCTCGAGGAACGACGCAAGTTACTGACTTTTCTCAAGCCCACTTCACCTTCGAATTTCACAAAATTGGTAATTACGTTTGCTCTTGAAAAAAATAAATAAAATTCTTGGCACGTGTATATAACCGAGGATGGAAAATGTAATTTTATTTTCTGAGTATTGCAGACGAGGGCAGATGAAAATTTCCGGGATATCGAAGCGTAAGTAAATACTGCTAAACACCAACTATATAGAATAAATACTCTTTATTATAAAACATAGTGATCTAAAAATGTACAAAAGTAATAAGCTTTTCGAATAATAGCAGCTTTTTTTATACAAAACGCAATGAAAAAGATAAGAATGAATGATTTTACTCGCAAAATGAATGGTAAAATAAATCCAATGAAAATGGATAGCATATATTTTCAGATTTAAAATGTACATTATTCAAGCGCATTAAGCTTTTTTCTCATTCCTATTATATTCGCCATTTCCAATTGGATTTCGAAATAAATGTAAATTAAATATGCCCCCACAGTACTCGAGTCTCGAAGTCTTATAAAAATCCGGATTACTCAACGGGGAAACTGGCGAAGCGCGTGACGGCGATGCCGAATATGCGGATCACATCCTCTGGCTATTCGCCCTGGCTGACCTATTTGAAGCGGAAAGCCGGAGCCGAAGCCGTGCAGTATTGGATTGAAAAGGCAAAGAACAACGAGGACTACGAGGTATTTTATGAGCATTCGAAAAATCCCTGGCATTCCTCCCTGTGTGGCTGCTGTAATTAAAATTACAATTTTTAACTAACTTTTTCTGCGGCGTTATAAAATACTGTCGTTGTACATTCTCGGATATAATGTCTGTTTAATCAAAGAGTTAATTGAAAATTTTAATTAACTTTGATTTAATAACGTTCAACAGTTCAATCCACAATTTAGAGTTCATTTGCGAGGTAATCAATAAAAGCTTTTCCAAGAAGATTACAATATTACAGATTAAAATATTCAGCAGTAAAATAAAAATACAAAGACACAAAGTACAGGCAAACCGAAAGCCGAAAGTATACAAGAGAAAGGCTTTCTTCTTTGATCCAGGAATTCACCGAATGGTTGGAGTCGGTGGCAGGCCTCCTCGAGCCGGAGACTTATCGACTATGGCTTCGCGAACTCGAGCAGTTACCCGAGTTTCAATCGTGGATCTCGCCGAGGAATCTCGCGGCTTCAGTTTCTCAACCTCGTCTGCCCACAGCTGACGACGACGACGACGACGAAGACTACCAGAGGCGGCGATCGGAGCAGGACGATATCGGCGACGCCCGCGGGACTTTTCCGGGTTCGATAGGCCGACAGGCGAAAAATCTCTTCTACGCCAAAGTAAGTGTTATTCGTCTTCTCTCGCTCGCGTGAGCCTCGCGTTTGCAGCTCGCAGATAATATCGATCTCGAATCGCGGGAAAAGTCTGCATGGGGAAATTGGGTCAGTGTCTTGCTCGCTTTTATTCAATTGCCTGTTGGGCTGAAATTATAAGTATATTTTATTTATTATAACCGCGCGATTTTACGGTTTTGCCATTTGATTTCGAACGTATAATTCGAGGGCTACTCGTGGTAATGAACTGTTTTTATGGTTCATAAAGTTTATCATTGCATTATATTGTTCTGACGGCTTTTTACCAGCATTTTATGAGCTTTAATGAGCGATAAAATGATGCTTGTATATATAGTGCTGAAAATCGATGAATTTATTATTCGCATTAATTTTATTACAAAATAACGAGAGATGCCGGTTTAATCTCGACTATAATTATCGAGTGTATGCGGGTGATGCTAATCTAACGAACGTCACTGATTTACCTATAATAGTTTCTCTCTTATTACGCATAATTATATCGAATGGAAAATTCCTCGACACAATTTTCACAAAAGGTATAAGCGATCTCAAAAACAAAATTCCAAAAGTCGTTATTGATTTCTCGTAATAATCACTCGACGTGTCAATCTCTCCATTATTTCCACAAAAAGCTCGCTCGAAAGAGATATTAACCGCGGACTAATCCCTAATATGCTTCTTCTTGCAGAATAGCTTCGTCGTCAACCCTGCCGAATCAGATTCAAATTCGGATCGACATCAGCAGCAGCAGCAGCAAAGTTTCGTAGAAAAACAAACAGTCTCCCCGATAATTGCCGCGCATCCGCACGTACCCGAGAGTCAGCATCAGGAGCAACGGGGCACATCCAATTTCAATTTCAATGAAGCTAGGCGATTCGACACTGCAGCAGCGCCTTTTCCATATCTCGAGATTGCGCGTCCAGCGGAACTACTCGGCCGCAGGGTGAGCCATTCGATTTCAGGGTGTTTTCTCGGAAGCCATCGGAGCGCGCAGCTCTAACGAGAATAGGCGAGAGAGGCAAAAAACGTTTACGACAATTGCATGGATCTGGAGAATGCGCGGTATACGCTGGCTCGATATGTTTGGGTTTGCTTTTTTACTGCGTTGAATGTGTGCCTCGGTGTTTCGGTATACGAACGATTAAAGCGCCAATTTTTTCTACTATATAGAAAATGATTTATAAGGTATGATATTAAAGTTATAAATTTAAATTATAAATTAGCCATACTGAGCGACTCTCCCTCAACAAATAGCGGTCCATTCTTTGCCCGAGCGTACTCGTCTGTAACTACTTGAACTGCTATAGTATTATAAATACATTCGCGCCTAGAGAACAATTCGAGAACAAGCATCTTCGTAATATATATTCAACGTGTCTCGAAATTATAAGGAGGTATATCTGGCAGCCAGAAAACACATATTCGCTTATCTGTATATACTAAGGACTTTCGTTAATTTCGCAGCAGCAGCTGTCTCTGTCGCGCGGAGCTCAAGAGTTCAGCGATACCGTCAAGAACTCGTGGAAGTCATGGCAATCCTATTATCAGCTCAACCCGCCTCCGCCGAATCTGCCAGGCTTTCCAACGCAGACTGCCACTGTCGGCCCGTACTATTTCAGCAACTACACCAGCCGAGGAAATTTCAGCATCGACTCAATTCCCGGCTCCACTATTCAGCAGCAGCGGCCGCAGATTTTTTTTCCCAGCGGTCAGATCGGCTTTGGGAAAGCAATAGCGGATTCCAACTTGAATCAATGGCCACCGGAGGTACAACGGAGCAGCGATTCGGCGCTGAGGCGAGTCAAATTGGATGATAACTTTCACGTAGGTCATCATACATCTCCTTCTACTGATGGTGGCCAAGCTAAGCCGATTAAAGACAAGCTGCCAGTGGGTCTGGACTCGATGATTGATCAGATTTCAGGTGAATTAATATTCACGCTATACATATAGCATTTGTCTGATGTTTATGCTGATTGTTATTCTTGGAAACTTAAAAGTTTGTTCATTTCAGGACTTCAACAATTCAGTCGATCGAAACCTAACGTCGTCAAGTTGGATCCGAGCCAGCCCGTATCCCAGTTATTACTCTCATCGAACTCTGACGAGGAAGAAGAGAATACGCCGAATTTATTGATCTACTTTCCTCCGCCGTTGAACTTTTTCATCTATTATTCAGCGAATAATCAGAACCAAAACGCGAGCAGCAATGCCTCTAAGGAAACAGACATTCCTGGAACTGCGGAGAATAGTAGAAGGATCATCCCGCACGATAGCTCGAGTTTGAATAGCAGTGGAAAGCACGAGAGTTCTGGAGGTGATTCCGATATAATAGGTGATTTGAAACAAGCTAATAAAACGGAAAAACACGATAAACAAAAAGAACTCGAGTACATTCGGAAGATTATAAAGGAGCTATTGGATTATTGGGACGAGCAAGAAAAAGCTTTGGAAAGTACAGATACATCAGGGAATAAATACGAGAAAAGCAAACATTTTAATGTTCCAGCTGAAAACGCTAAATCTGCTAACGAAGCCGATGCAAAGCCAACTTTTAGTACTTTTCTGGAATGGCTGAGCAAAAACACTACTCTGTTGGTAAGTCGCTTTTATAACAATATATAAAGATCAATGTTATGTTTGAATTAGTAAAAAATTGAATCCAATTTTAGGACCAGAGACCACGAAAAAAGAAACCACCGACTTACGACGAATCCGATGAATACTCCAAGCCGAACGAAAGTCCGGCCAGTCGAAAATTAAGCTCCAACGATTCGACATCAGCCGAGTCGAATTCACAAAAAATTCGAATACTCGTCGATATCGATAAGAATCCCGAAATGATGAAAGCACTATTTTCGAGAAATAGAACCGATTACAAGAACGAATCTGATCCTCATGAATATCAGGTCATCGTGAATTTGAATGATTTCGTCGATCCCAAAGAAGAGGAATTGATAACGCGAAGGTTGTTAAATATAGCGTCCAGTCAGTTTCACAGAAATCTTACGAGCGATCAGAAAATGCCAAAAATACTTTGGGTTTTTCCAGTCTACGAGGACGAAGATAATCAGACTGTCATTGATCAAATTGATAAAATTAATAAAATTACCACTTTGGAAGATGTCGAAGCGCCTACTGCGAAGACTGATGAAAAAAGTAAGCCACAAGTTGTAACGCAAACTTCTGGTGATTCTCAAATAATGACGGTGAATATCTAAATTTATATTTGCTCTATTAAAACCCACTGATTAATATCAATGTATTTGCTGGTGGATAAATCACAATGAATAATTACAGAAATCAAAGGAGACTAATGCAACGCAGACAAATCCGCAAACAAATGAATATGATGATGCTTCGGCCGTGGATGATTACGATAATGGAACTAATGATGATTACGATGAGAAAGGGTCTTATGACGAAGCGGAGGATTAGCATAATTAAAAGGATACTTTTTTATCTTTATTTATTTATTATTTATTTAATAATTTATGTTTCATTGTAATTATACCGCGTATTTTGTTTCTTTATCAATGTAACCAGATCGAACATTGATCGTTATTAATACAGTAAAATTGATTGGGTATTAGCCAAAAGAGATAAATGCGTCACAGCTGAATCCACAAAGAAACGAATGAAAATGATAAATACCTTTATATTAATTAATTTATTTTTATTACTCAATCTTTTTAATAAATTATATCTATTTGCTTTTAATTATACTGCGTGTATACATTGTTTCTTCATTAACGTAACCGGAACATTGCTCCTAAAGCTAATGTAAAGTACCAAAGAAAGAGAAACTGCATGTTTTTCATGGATTTCTAAACAGTCAACGAAAACATTTTCACGTAACTGCACCTCTTAAGGATACAATTTCAATTTCATTGTTTTTACGAGACCGTAAGGAAACCAGCGCACACTATATCTTTCCATATAACTCTATCGCATTTGAATTTATCAACCAACACGGTGCATAAACCGCGTATTATATACCTTGAAAACCAAAACGATAACATTCACCTTCACACCCGCACCATATCTCACAATATCCAAATTCGCGTACAGCAAGCATATATTCGATTATAGAATCAAGTATCCATAAAATCAGTCGAGAAGATCTTTCGTGCATCTAAAATTATCCTCGCTACAGCGAAAGCTCGAGCTCACACCGATATCGATCGAAGCCATATTTCAATTTATGAAATTCCTCGGCTCTCTCGAAGCGACACGCGTTTGATTCCCTCCTACAGTCCTATCAGAGACCGCGATTCTAATCGAGCTCCCGTAGGGGCATATAGCATTGTATATACATAGATATACGTACACGAAAATGAAGTTCACACGACCACGATTCGCCCCCGCATATAACACTATACATGTATACATATACATATACAAAGCCATCGAAGAAACCGTCGGCGGCCTTCTGTCCTGGCCGCGGGGCAATTTCGCGGTCTCGACGCTTCCTGCACACGAAGCTTCGATCGTCGGCGCTGATTACTGCCCGGTCAGATCACGAATTCGAGAGCGCGCTCGAGCGACTCTCGTGACGTTGCCACTGCGCTGCTACTTCGACTATATAGTATATACGACGATGTGTATGTATATAGGTATACCTACGTGTGGTTTCCAAGGCATTGCCAAAGTTACAGTAGTCCGAGGGAGAGGTGTGTTGGAAACAACGCCGCAGCCGCGTGATGGAGTGAATTGCGATGGATGTCTACTTGTTTTTGAATGGGATATGCTTGTAGAAAGGTTATATTATATTATGGCCTATATACGAGATATCGTTGATGCTGAATCTTATTTTGTATTGTGTTTAAGGAGAAATAATTTTTCTTGTTGAAAGTGCATCCAAAAAAATCTCTTTATAACGAATGTCATTATTCAAATTTTGTAACATTGTGCAATTCATTTTAGAAAAATTGTAATTTATAAATTTAGCATATGCATATAAGTTAAACATTTACAATTGTCCTTGTAATACAATATAAGTATCCTTTGGACGTAGAACTTTATTTTTGCTCCAGCGAATATCGTATAGGCTACTTTTGTCCAGGCGCATGCTGCAAAAGGCTCTGCAGAAAAACGAAAACGACTAAAAATTTCGAGACGATGTGATAGAATCCAGTTCTGTTGTCCTTGGCCCTCCTTTCATCGGGCCAATTATTTGAGCTCTCACTGCACGCCCATCGTGAGTGTATATAACTAACCGCCTCCAAAAATGCAGAGCAGTCCATTATGAAATCTATACACAGAGAGTTCGTTGTCAACATTGCAACATCGGTTATGTGATGTTCCAGTTTCGGTTACTACTGCGGTTTGATCCTTCTCGATAAAGCTATACACATAAAAATTTCGGCAGAATAGTGCGATACTAAAAAAAATCCAGAAGCGAATTGATTTTCTGCGTTTTCATTGTAAAATAATTGATTACATAATTCGATGCGACATTTTCAGAATTGCACTCATCATTATTGTCGAAGGAGCATAAAAGGTTCGCATTATTGAAAAACGTTGTAATTGGAATAAAAAATTGTATAAGAGCTGTAATACACACTTCCCTTTCGATCGCGCTAACGAGTAGGCAATCATCAGAGCGCACAAAAGGTATAGCATAAAAAGCGTATCAATTTCCCTGCATATAGCAGCGTCCGATCGAATTGAAAAGGCAAAGAGAAACCGGGAGGGCAATCAACGCAGAAATGGAATTATTTTTTTCCTCGTAATACCGCCCTCCTGATGCTTATATACAGTGATTTCCACCTGTTGAACGCGCGCTGCTGATCACAATCATGTAAATGGCTCTCCTCATATATATAAAATAAGCACAAATGATCTTGTAACGCATTATACGAAAAAAAAAATTGTATTTTTCGGACGGACATAACAATAGAACGACGCGAGGCTAGACGAAATAGGCCAAAAGGTCGAAAGTCGTAATACGCAGAGGTAGACACACACATACGAATCAGAGAGAGACGCGCTCGGCTGATCATCGCGAGGCCAGAGGAAAGCCACTATAAGCGCAGTCAGTCATTTTATGCGGCTCTTGTTGTTTTTTTTTCTTCTTCAAGCTTATATACACACGATGATGATCCACAAAAGTCATATGCGCGCACAGCCTTTTGTGTCCCAGTTCGATTCGTAATTAGCCTCAGCATTGTGAGCTGCGATTCATCAACCGACATGCGCAGGCTCATCGGTGCGCTGCTATTAAAGTGAATTTTAGGTCGCTGTGATGTGTGCATTGGACTTTCAGCTGAATGCGAGGTCATTCGGCTTCGGATCGTTTGCATTTATTTCGATGATAGATGAGTTATATACGGTAGATATCGAATCATGCATTTTCATCTCACAAACTTAACTTATATACTTGTTCGAATATATATTACGGTTCACCGTATCGATCCTTATTTTTCTTGTAAGCTATTAGTTCTAGTACTCAAGCTTCGCGTCGTCGAACTTGTTAGCAAACTGCGTATAGTATGATTAATTAGCGCTCGAGTACATTACTGCTAAACGGAAGGAGAAATCTTATACAAGTCGCAATTAGATGATGTTCAAGTTAGTTCATTCTTACTTGAAGGAAATTCGCCAGAATTATTCCGGCAGAGCGTATATACACTCGCTGGAAACTATTCGGAATACGATATGCTTTCACGCTGAAATGCAAAGTTTCCATTTCGCGCGTAGTTTGGAAACTCAGCGACGGATGGTCCAGACGTGTCCGTGTTATTATTGCAATGCATTCACACTCTACTGCTGATAAACAGCTTACACGACGTAGACTGTAAAGAAACGTGGAAAAGTTTAATTCAGAGACAGACGATATTCGTGTAGTCGTTAAAAAGCTTATTTCGAAAAACTCGAGAGTCAAAGTTTTAATGAAAACCAGTCGTTACACGTACGCTTATATAGACAAAGTAACTCGCTTCGCGTAAACAGTATAAAAAGCCTAAAAGAGAGGAACAAACCACAAAAAAAAAGTTTGATTGGATGGTGTACACGCGGTCTGAACGAATATACAGGCGTAAAATACTTGCACGTCCGGGTTTTACGAGTCGCGCTCTCTCGTGCGTTTACTGTTACGCCGGGGATTAGTCGCAACGGTATACAGCGTATAATATGTATTATTGTGGGAAGAGCCGACTGCACTTTTTTTTTTAAAATCCCTATAATGGAACTTTTTACCTTCTGTCGAATAATTTGTCAATGTGATGCATGTGTGTGTGTGTATGTCTATATCTATAAGCGCATCTAAATGCACGTGTTTGTTTTCGGAGCAATGGCCTACACGCATCACTCGCGGAAGTAGTAACTCTACACGTGCGCGTATACGTGTGGTGTACTGCACGCACGCGATTTCGCAAAACCGAAAAAAAATCCTTTTCATAATATTAGATATAACGCGCGCGAGGGAAATGTTGCTGAAGAACTTTCCTCACTTTCTTATGTAAATTCAACGTTGTTTTGTTAAAATTTTGATTCGCCGGTGTGAAATTTTCAGCCGTTGTTATTATACCTAATATTTGCCGAGTTAATTCCTGAAGTTATTTTGCGAATGTGTATATACCGGTATTTGCACAGATAAAATCGATAAAAAAATACGATGAAGTTGGCACTTTTTAAAACATTTTTAAACGTGTATCGTTTATTCCCAACGAATAATAAATTTTACTTCATAATATTCGCGGATTTCGAATTTTGAATGCGCGTACGAGCGCGTGTATAGCACGCATTCACGTATAATAATAAAATATGTAATAATCTTCTTTATGTAAAATATTCAGGTATTAATTGAAGCACCGAAAGGCAAAGCGCTTTATCGCTGCAAAAGATGAGTCAGATATAATTTTAATGTATAATTTTGGATGTATACGTTATTATTCCGAGAGTCCGACGATATTTCGAAACGTTCCGAAATGAAGTAATACTTATTGGACCTTTTAAAATAAAAATCTTAAGCTTTTATGCCATTAAAAATTTTTTATTAAAAAATATGGTGAGTCCAACCTAAACTAAATTTTGACTTACGCGTTTATACCCGCAGACTACGATACACTGTAAAACAAAGCGCAGTCTTGGACTGGCTCTTCTCCCACCGCTTCAATCCTCCGTGTCTCCGGCTAGCGAAGATAGGTGGCGCATAAGCATTTTCCTATTTCCCTACATCGATATCTGCGAGCCCAGTGCATATATACAGCGGTATGTTATCTATGCCAGAACTGCCCTTTGTGGGACCTACTGAGGCCGCTCATGCTATAACTGCATCAAATGACTTGTTTATTGTTTATTTATTTACAGCTACTGAATAAGCTGTTTTCTGCTCGCCACGATCTGCTGGCAATTTATCTTTCTGTATTCTGTTTTCTGTTTAAAAATAGTAATATTTTATAATGGGAAATTTCGTGTGCCACTCATACTATACAAGTGCCTGAGTTCTTCATTTCGGAACAATCCGAGCCACAGACGTAGATAAAGGACCATTAATGGCATTATTAGCTACATTGTGTTATCAATAAAGCGGGAACCAATATCCTCAGCCACCAAAAAAATACGCCTCGTGTATTATCAGGCAATTCTCTATCTTTTTCGTGCTTCACCTATTACATTATATAATATAGACAGCATATACATCATCCAATATTCCCCAAAGTGATATTGCTCCTGTAAGTGGCGGAGGATATCGGGACGCGCGTTATATTATAACGCCAACGCCGGTGCCAGCAATCTTCTCGAAAATTCCACGACCGAGAGATTCTGCTGGGGCATATAAGTCCTCGTATACACGATACGTTATACTCATCTTCTTGCGGCTTGCCATCAGGCAACGGCGCGTGTGGATTCAACGACATCGACGTGGTTTCACGTGTTCCCGCAACTCTCTCGTATATATAATATATACGTCGTCTTCTGTTTTCTCTCTTTGCTATACGCGTTGTTCCTATATATTCTCGGAAAGTTTGAGTGTGCGGACTGCTTGAACTATAACGGAACACGTGCAGCATCGTGTGCTGAGTGTGTTTAATACTGGAAGAGATGTCAAGTGCTGTGCAAAGAATACTAATAATTCTTTTGTGATGAATCTGCTTAATATTTGCGTTTTTAGATTGTTGCGGAGCTATTTTCTTAATTGTTGACGTTATTATTATCCTATCATGGAGGAAAAGGATT
This sequence comes from Cecidostiba semifascia, assembly GCA_900474235.1. NCBI lineage: Eukaryota > Metazoa > Arthropoda > Insecta > Hymenoptera > Pteromalidae > Cecidostiba > Cecidostiba semifascia. The sequence continues at coordinate 721 of UCQR01098955.1, read as the reverse complement.
GCAGTTCGTAGTATAGCGCCAAGCAAACGGTTTTGGACTACCCACTCGAACTTTCTGATGGCTCCCCAGTCTCTGGCTAGGGAAGATAGATGGCGCATAGGCACTTTTCAATTTCCCTCATCAGAATTTGCGCTCAGAATGTATATACAGAGTAGGTGTATCACTAATTGTAAGCCAAAACTGCTAATTGGGCCGCTAATGCTATAACTGCCTGAGTCTACTAGTTGTTACCGTCGTACATTCGTAAAAATGTAAAATACTCGACGCTTGACTTCTGGCAGCAGTATATACCGGCCAAAACTCGATCTCACCAACCAGTAGGCCTAATGAATAAGCAAGTGACAAATTCGTTCTCGATACAAACTGTAAAGTATTAGAATCTCCCAACTTTTTCACAATAAGATCATTCAAAATAAAAGCTTCCCGCCAGCTCCTCCTGACCACGCACTTCTGATTCCACTGTCGTGTGTTCACCACCAAACTATAATCAAAACTCGAAACAACCGCAAAAAGATCATTCCCACCCAGCCAGCAACTATATATACACTCTAGCTCGCAGCGAAACGACATAGGTACACAATCCTCGCGCCCGCGCAATGTCAAAAGCGGCTGTGGGTAAGTACTCTCGCCCATTCCCATAGCCCAGCACACACGTGTGCACAAAGGAAGGTTCTCGCGGCGGTGTATACATAGGCTAAAATCTCTCTCTCGCTCTCTCAAC
>UCQR01098954.1:0-19319 GCA_900474235.1 Cecidostiba semifascia | reverse complement strand
CTCGCTTTTATAATATGTCAAAAGTATTATACAAATGACGACGCGAATTCGTTATCGTATGTATTATATTAGTACGGACATCTATTTTATTTTTTATTACAAAAGCTTTTTATGTACGTACACGACACGTTTTTTAACTTTGATAAAATTACATTTTTATGAAATTTAGAGTGCATATGTTTTAAGTAAGGGAATATTTGCACAGTCAAAAATGAAAGATACGTATTGTTGCTTTTAGTTAGAAAAGAATATTTTATATAGCACTTTCTTTAGTAAACGTAGGTACTAGGATAAGATCAGGTAGTTATAAAACTGCGGTAACTACGCATCATCAGTGTTTAGTGCAAAAAAACTTTTCGTAATTAAAAAAAGCTATACAACATTTTTTTGAAACGATGTATTTTAACAAGTGAGTGCAAGTTTAATATTTAAGAAACAACTAATATGCATATAAAATACTGATTGTTAATATAATACAAATCTACATAAAACTAAAACGAAAGATATAAAGCACACTTCTTATAAAAATATTTTCTATTTTAGTAGATATTCAAGATATCGAATATGTTCTTACATATTCTGGCTAATAAGTTTCAAACTGCTCACATCAGTTTCCGTTGAATGTGTCAATACTGATAGTTCAGGTATGAATTTGCAATGATAGAATTTCCATTAATCATTTCAAAATAAACAACAGGAATATAATATATATATAGTACATCTTGATACTAGTGCGAGAGCGTCAAAAACAGTGTTAGATTCACGTGCAAAAGATGATTCTCTATTCGTTCAATTATTGTCCTCGCACTCGTGCGAGAATTGATTCTTTCGTACTAGTATCTAAAACTACAATTTAATAAAATCCTATGATTCTTAATTCTAACAGTTGTTTGCTTGACATCTGGTTGTGAAGCCGCAGGTATAAAAATCAGTTATTATATAAATTCAATAAAATGAAGAATTAATTAATTAATTGATAAATATTTTTAGCAAACGTAATAAAACAAAATATTGATACTACAATAAATCCATGTGACAATTTTTATGATTTTGCTTGTGGAAATTTTAAAAAAACCACGAACATCGGAGATAATCAAAAAGAAATTGGACGCCTTTCACTCTTAGCTGAAACAGTTATGAACAATCTTACAGAAGCTTTAATTGAAAATATTGATCCAAATGAACCGAGAATTTTCAAGTCAATTAAGAATTATTATAATGCTTGCATGAAGTTCGGTAAGTAAATATATGGATTTTATATAGTAAAATATTATGAGCTGTACAGAGAGCAATGAAAAATAACTGCTTGAATACACTACATTTATTGTAGAAACAGCAGAGAATATAGGATTGGAACCTCTTTTACAAATAATCGATGATCTCGGGGGCTGGCCAATGGTGCTTGATAACGCATGGGATGAAAATAAATTTGATTGGCTAGAGACTTTATATAAATTGCGACAACTGGGCATTTGGCCGAGTTATATTTTGCAAATATCTGTTATGCCTGTTGAAGATAACAACGGTGCTCATCATTTACTCGGAGTAAGAACATTACTTTTTACATATTATATGAAATATAAAAGTTTACGCAATAATAATATTAATGTAAATATCTAAACGTACAATGAATTTGTGATTTGGAAAAACTTTAAGTTTTACTCACATTTTTCACACTGTATTGTCCAATTATAAAAAATAATATGTTCTTCAACAAATTTTGTGAAATTTACCATAAACTATGGTTTATGAATGAGAATTGCTCACTAATTCCAACAATATATCAATACACTATATTTTTAGATTAGGGAAGGAACTTTTTTTGTAGACCCAAACATTTTACAAGTTGGATGGAACCACCCAACATACCAATCTTATGTCAAATACATGGTCGATGTGGCAGTATTTCTTGGTGCTGACAATGTTCAACAAGCATACTGGGATGCGTTCGAGGTTATCAAATTGGAACGTGATTTTTCAGATGTATGTGTATACTCAAAATTTTAATTTTATGCTCTTTATATACTTTAAATTAAAAGGTGAAAAACCCATAAGAAATAAAAATTAGCTTGCACATAATTTTTATGAAAATAAATAGAGCAAAAAGAGTGATAATTTTGTATAACGATTTTGAGTCGTTTAAAAAGGCACTTGACTTAACTGTAACCTTCACCAGAATGCGCAAAAAGAAAGCTTTTATTATTATTATTTCTTAACAAAGTAGAAATATAACAGTTCATTTTTTGGACTATTCATTATGATAGAAAATTATATGAATAACTTTTTTGCAGTATTTTTATGAATATGAAAGGAATGCAATTGACATACTCATTAAAGACATTGAAAAATACAACAGCACATTAATAACTATGCCTAATGGTACGCCAATACCTGAAATACCATGGTTGGAATATATAAACAATATGACTTCTCCAGTAGCTAATTTCACCGCCACCGATAAGGTGTATGTATCAAAGCCAAGCTATCTTATGAATCTTCCATATATGTTAGAAATAGCAGGCAAAAGAACCGTGGCTAATTACTTAATTTGGAGAACCATTGCTGATTTTGCACCGTCGTTAAATGAAGAAATTCGTAAATTAGATGATGATTTTAGAGATACCGATCAATCCAGAAATCAGCACTGTCTAAACCTCTTATTAAATAAGTTTAAAGGATTACCAATTGGTACTGACGCTCTTTACGTCAGTAAATATAGAAACAAACATGCAGAGGAGGATGTTCGTAATTTAAAACTACATTTGGACAATCGATTATATTCTTACATAGACAAGGTATGTCAATATGCTTAAACGCTTAGAACTGCATTAAAATAAGTATGCCCGTTGATGAAATTAAAAACGAAAATTTGTCAGGCCTGGTATAAGGTCTTTTTCATGTACATATATTAAAAAAAAGTTTTTACAGCTCCAATGGTTGGATAATGACACTAGACGTGCAGCTTTAGATAGAGCCCAATCGCTAGACATTAACATTGGCTTTCCAAGTAAACAATACGATGCCATAACAACGGATAACTCTATTTCTAATTTAGATATAAATCCGAATAACCATTTCATCAACATGTTAAATACACAGCGTTTTAACTTTGAGCAGTATTTATCTATGTTACATGGCTCCACTAATGAACTTTTGATAAACCTTTTTCATAAATCTTATACAGAAGTAAATGCAGTGTACGACCGCTATCACCATAAAATAAGTAAGTGTACTTACAATATAAATACTATTAATTAAAATAAATTATTGATATTCTGTTCACCATCATAATACTAACGTAAGAAGTAATTATTTTTACGCTTTTTTATTCATCAAATTTAATTATTTTGAAATCTCATTTCATTATAAATGAGACTCGTGATCGTAATATTTTTTTTCCGATTTTGCATTGCAGTCCTGAAAGACGGTTTTCTGCAGTCGCCAGTATATAGATTTGATTGGCCAAATTACATGAAATATGGCGCCTTAGGAAACATTATCGCACATGAAATGATGCATGCATTTGATGAGACAGCATTAAGACTTGCCGAAAACAACAATCGATGGTATACAGACGAAAGTGCATGGGAATACATAAATAAAATGAAATGCTTTGTTCATCATTATGGCAAATATCGTAACGAAAAATTAAATTTGACGGTAAGTTTTAAAGATTGTAAACATCTGTTCCGAATTATAAAATAATTCAAAAATTCAAAGAATAAAGGGTGGTTTAATTATTTTAAAAATTGCATTAAGGTCGATGGAAAGCGTACTCTTGATGAGAATCTTGCCGATTATGTTGGTACGAGATTAGCATACTTAGGATACAAAAAATGGGTCGAAGATAATGCAAGCGAAGCACGTCTCCCAGGACTGGATTATACAGCTGAGCAAATCTTTTGGATAATGTCTGCTAGTTTACAGTGCAGTAAATCCAAAGACAGTTACGAAAAATATAAGATATTATATGATGAGCATACACCCAATGAGTATCGTGTATTTGGTAAAGTAGACAATTCAATAGATTTTGCGAAGGACTTTAATTGTCCTGCAGGTTCAAGAATGAATCCCAAGGAAAAATGTAGCCTTGCGAAATGATATTTAAACAAAATGAATTAATAAAACGTAATATTATGGTTTTAATGCAATATCTACAATAAACCAATACCCAAACAAATTTTTCCGATCGATCCTCCAGTCAAACGAAAAATCTACTAAAAAAAAACTCTATCCCAGCTTTCAATAAGCGCATTATTCAAGGCCTAGATCAGTCCCTCTCCACCAACCAACCGCGCAGCCTGAGCTATCTGGTGTATCTCAACTCGCGAGCTACAAGTGCAAACGAGCGCGGAATGCGAGGGTGGGGTCCTTCTCTTTATCGCGACGCAAAGGAGCAAAAGAGAGCGAGAGAGAAAATCCTGATAACGCGCTATACGAGAGAGGACACGTACGAAGGCCACTGCCGAGCGAATTTCAAATTGCGACATGTGCCGCGTGTGCGTATAGATCGATCGTAGTATATACGGCTGCACGCGGTGGAGTAGAAAGGTTGTTGACCGTCTATATACTTATTCGATTGCGAGATGGAATTTTGTTTGTTTTTCTCGATGAGATTTTTTCATGTTTTCGTTGATTTTATATCGAGTAATTGAATGTTTACTCATGGTTAATCCATCGGTTTTCACATTCACTGAATATTATCAGTCTCAACAGCCACTTAATTTCCAGCTAATTAAAGGCCTCGAAAATAGCTAAAAAAAAACATAGGAATTAACTACACCTAATTGATTACATCCGTAATCATAGCTCGGCAGCTATACCTTATTATCTTATCGGTACACATCAGGATGCGTTCGATCGAGCGTATATATGACATAAATTATTTCACAATTAATTACAACATTTGGGTCGCGAGAGTGTATCGCCAGATTTTTGACGAGATACGAATCTGAGCAGGCAGGAAAGTTAAATTAATTCGAAGCCGCCATATAAGTGCAACGCGATGAGCCCGGAAACGCGTGTCGGGCAGTTAAGATGTCAGTCGCAACAGCGCATAAACATGTCACCGGGGAGAAATAATCTGATGCGTCGCTCGCTCGTAAATATTTAAAATTCGCGTTACTATTTAATTTTGCCTTTTGTCATTGTTGCTTAAGGCCAGTTAAGGCCTTGCTCTCCTGTCCTCCTCCCAGCACCAGCAGGACACATCCAAAACGAAGACAACGAGAGAATCTCTACATAGAAGGAAGCTAATACAGCGTCGGCAACTCGATACCACTAGCGGCGTATATACCTATATAAGAAAAAAATGTTGTCCCAAAAAAAAAAAAAAAAACAGGGACTACGACAGCTCGTCTGTGCGTGTAATGTGTATAAGAGTATGTATACACACTACAAGGAAAATCGATCCTGGTGGTCTCTGCGGACTCGATGTCGACAGCCATATATCGATTATGCCAATTAACGGGATCTCTCTGCCGGCGTCTCGAAAGAAGCGCTAATCTGAAAATCTCTTGGGCGTTTATGAAGGCTATACATATCGTGTGCATTTGCGTGCATGCGCTACTTTCTCCTTCGTGAATCTCGTCCTTTTTTCCTCTATCGAGAGACCTAATTCTTAGAGCTTTAGATGAGGATATTTCTGTGGGCTTGTTTTCAAGAGACTTGTTGTTGATCGATGAATTACTGGCGTGATTATACCGACTGGAGCTTATTTTTTTTCTTCAATGCGGTGAATAATCATCCGAAAGTGTTAAAATCAAAGATAGCTTTTTGCTGCGAGGCTACTTACGCTGTGTATTTTTCGTTGAATTTCGATTTGCCTATGTACAGAAGCATAAAGCAGAGTTTCACTATATTATATTGAAAATCCAAGTGTCAGCTTTTCAGACACTCATATACACACGAGCACGTAGCGAGATTAATTCTACAACGTACTAAGCTCTCGAGGCATAACCAAAGCGTTTTATGATATCAGTCATTCCGACACCAGCATCTTGCAAATATACTTACGTAAACGCACTTCAATCGCATAATATCTGAAAATATAAAAATCGATAAATCGATAAATTGCGCACCGCATATATATATCGAATTTAATAGAAACATTAGTCCGGCAAAAGTCTCGCGCTAACGATCCTCGCGTCAAAGCACAATATGCATTATTATTTCACGCCTCGATCGTTAATATACGCACGTCCTAATAATTCCTGTCTCTACATCTTGCTCGGTGTTCGTTAGAGCCGGCAATTGCGCAAATCGTAAATCGCTCTTGTTTAATAACAGTAGTGTAATTTGTTTCTCGGCCGAGTTTTGATCGAAAAAAAAAATGTAAATAAATGATGCATATATCAATTGTTACCACCACGTTTGATACGCCTGCTACTCAAAACAATTTGCATAGCAGATATAATAAATGACATTTAAAAACCCTCATGCTAATGAACGACTAATTTGGCCAAATGAAAAGGGCTCATTAAATCCCCAAAAAGCTTACACACACGCAGGCAAACAAATCACGTCTCTCCTCAAGAAGAAGAAAAAAAAAAGAAGAGAAACAATAAAACACCGTTTTCAATCACAAGTCACGAGCTTTAAAAACTCAGCAATAAAACGTATCCCGCTCCAAAAGCCACACCGCGCAGCAATAAGCGAAATTTACCGCTATATGCGCTCTTCTCGGCGCGCGCGCGCTCGCTCGTGAGTCATCGGATTTGCGTTTGTGTCTGTGTGTGTGTGTATATATTAACATGTCGCGTGGCGGCGATATTCTTCCTCGTTTTTTATCCCAGAAGTTTATGCTCGTCCTTCGGCGATCGGAAACGAGTAAAACCAGGCCTGAGGCTGACAATCGAGGAGCTAGCCGAGGTGGGACGTGTTTGATGGATTTTCTTATCGCTGTGTATATGTGTGCGCGTGTGTTCTCCGGAGGTAATTGAATAATCGTTAGTTAAATGTATAAGTGCGGAGGTGGTTAGAATACGTTTTCATTACTCTGGTTTATTTAAGAGCCATTATTTTTGCTTTAGCAAAATAAATTGAGTTTGGCTATACGAAATCAAAAAAACTCGTGCAGTTATATAGCATGTGTAACTTGTATAAGGCCATATATGATGATGCTCTCAAAACATTACGAAATATCCATGAAACTCAGCGAAGCAAAGAAAAATCGACGCGTCGACACATCAGACCGATCAATCTGACGGATTCATCTCTGTCGGTTAATCCGATCATTAGATCTCGCCTCTCGTCTTATTGACAAGTGTGTCACTCACGTTTGACGCTGAAACGGATACTTCCCTCTATTTTATCCAATATATCCAGAATAGTCACGTGGAATATCATATATGCACATATATATACGTACGCAAGTCGTCGCCGGAGAAACAAGTGAAACAGCGGCTGAATTAAAATGCATTTTTTTCTATACACTACGAAGTTGCGCAATGGGTAAAAGCTTCGGTTATACGCGTTGACAGGCAGATTTATCGGGGATATTAATCATACGGTTCGCTCAATTTATCATGTTATTTCATCGAAAGGACACCGAATTTTTTCCGATTTTCTCCGTTGGAGTGAATCGTATGTACCTATATGGAAAAATCCTGACGGGGATGAGAATTGAGTGTTTGACAGTCGAATATGTACCTGCGCGGTGTGCTGATAAACAAATCTTTGGTAGTTCTGACTGATAGCTTATTATACATGGATTGAGGAGACTCGATGTTTGGAAATATTTGCAAAGTTATTCGAGGAATGACGATGACTATTGTGCCAGTGAAATATTCTCGTGAGTGAACAGATGATGATTGATAATATTAAATTAATAACTGTACAACAATAATTTATATGAAAATTGAAACCGACAAAAAGTTGTCATCGCCCATATAAGAACACGCAATAAATATAGCAAAACGATGCTTCAACATCACAATCACAATTAAACACCCCAGACTTTTCCTCTCCTCACTACCCTCAGCAAATAAACGTCCTCTATATACGATCCACCTCCCACTTTGTTTACGACCCTTTGTCGCTTCTCTCGCACGTATACAAGCTCGACTCTCTCTCTCTCTCTCCGCCGCTGCACACGTCGAGGTCAATTTATATATACCGAAGGTCACAACACACACGGCATCACATCCTTCTACTTCCAGGTAAAGGGATGAATAAAATCGCGGCGGACAGGCCGCAATACTTTGCAATCAGGATCCACCGCGATAAATCCCTTCCGTCCGCGTATAGTCCGAACCCATAAATCCGTGAAATAATAAAGGAGAGGTTAATTGCGCGGCTATATACCATATAGTTATATACACACAGCGTATGTACATACAAAAGGATAAGGATATTGGGCAATGAGATTAAACGCGCGCTTAATTCGTCGCGGTCTCGATTAAAAAATATATATTAGTTGAGTAGAGTGATTAATAATTTCGACGAGGTTTTTCTTGCGAAATCCGGGGAATTTCTCGGCGAATAAATTTCGAGACTGGTGGTGATGTCGAATATATACAAATCGTTTGTCGTCAGAGAGGATTATCGTGGCGATGAAAAGGGAATTTCGAAAGTCGGTTATTATGCAAAGAACGATGATCTTATCTGCTGTGGGAGATTCGCGCATATTGTAATAAATTTTTTTTCGGTGAGATGTTAATAATAATAATTTAATAGAGACGTGTGTTGCTAAAATTCGATGCATATGAATTTAATTTAAGGACATTCAAAGCCATGTAAAAAAAAAACTAAATTAACTCGAGTGTAATAAATACATCGGGGCAATAACGAAGCCGAACTATACACATAATACGAGAGAGACGCATTTAAATGAGTCGACGCGAGAAGCGCGCGTTCGATAAATTACTCCGAACATAATCAGTACACGCATTAAAAAACCATTCGGAGCCTCTTGAAAAGGATGCGCCGCAACAACTTCTGCTTAGTGCTTACGCAAGTCTATACGTTACGATCTTTCTCACTCTCTCTCGGAAGCGGCTGGTATAATCCAACCGAAAATGCTAATTCTCGTCCTTTTAATTAATATATACACGTATCCGCAGATTTACATTCGCGATTTTATTTTTCTTTTTTCGAACCGAATGAAAATGTTTACCTCCTTTAAGCTGTGCGCAGACGAAAATATCTCTCGTCTATATGATTTTTCGCATAACCAAAGTGTCATTAATCCCCAGACGCAATATCGCTCTCCGCCGACACAATAATTTCTCTATGCAAATCAGACTACCGTAATTGATTAATTTAGCCGGTCGTATGTGTATGTATACTGCTACTGCTCTACCACTTCTCGGCGTAATTTTATTTTATGGAAAGTCTGAAAAAGTCGACACGGACTGGATTTTACTTTCAGCCGTTTTTCACGGATCGACGTGTCGAGATCTCGAGGTCGTCGTACGATATCGTCGTTGCTTTCGAAACGTCGACAACGTTTCTTTCTTTTTCTTTCTTTTTTTTCATTACCAGTTGGTTATGAATTTATAAATGGAGTAATTAACTCGCTGAATTATGCATCGGTGTATATATGAATTGCGTTATATTGTCGGTATTCCATAGATATACATAAGCATAATTTCATTACACTCGGCGCGGTTGCAGCGCGAGATATTATATATCTCTCGTGATATATTCAATTATTATTCCTGCATGTAGCGCACGAAAAATGAGCAATTTCACGATTATTAAATTAGCGCCACACCTTGAGTTCCACACAAAGTATAGACATACAGGTGGTGTGTATGTATGTGTGCAATAACAACAATCGGTGTTTACTCTCGTCATTAGGGTTTAACATTATTCCATCTACACCGATCATTTATTCTTTTTCCAAGACCAAAAATTTGCATACACACACAGCTATTACACAACCGCGACGAGATATCTCTGCATTCGAAAAACCGATTGGACTATCGATCAAGTCTTCAGATCGATTCCATATTAGTACAACAGCGAGTCGGTTCTAATGTTCTTTCATTCCTACAGCGGCGACGTCGAAAGCGGAAAATGAATCTTTATCATCATTAACAAGATCGGTATAATAAAACTTGTCGAGCCACGATCTCCATTAAATTTTAATCGATCTCTTACACAATATCTTGCAATTGAAAAATACACTAGCTCACCTGCGGTAATATACATAATACATAAACGCGTATATACCGCCACAGTATACTTTATAATACTTCAGGATTCCTGGATCATGCTGAGTTCGCACGATCGGTATGGTGTACTTTCACCCTGGAATCCCAAATGTCAAGGTGCTCTGTAACGAGCTGTATATCGGCGTCGATAAATTCCTTGTATAATATAGGTATATCTCGAGCTTTTATGTAATATTATACTGCAACGTGTAGTGGACGATCGTTTTTCACGTGTTTTTAGAGGTGTTTCCGAACTGCGGGTACACACTTGTGTATATATGATTTATCGTTCTATTATTTTCCCCGGATCGGCGCGAATGAGAATGAAAGGGCGTGTATAACACACTCGTTGCAGCCGCGAGAGTTATAATACCTACCCGGTTTTTCGGAAAATCGTGCAAAAATCGTTATTTATATGTCATGCCTCGAGCATTATACGTGTACACTGCAAATCATGCATTACACTTGTTCTTGCTCTCGGGATACATACGTACATACATGGGTATTATGGAGAGTTTTGTGGACGCTATAGCTTTATTGCGACTGGATAATTTATGAGAATTTTCGTAAGCTTCGATGAGACCGATCCCAAAGAAAATCGGCATCTCAATGATGAAAAAATGTAAAGCAAACGCGCGATATATCCTCGCAGTATAATTAGCGTAAATTTCGTTCTCCCTTATACAGCGACTTCCTTTTCGCATCCATCGAACCCCACCCACGTCTACCTTCGATCATTTTGGTATAAACGTATATATACGTATACACGTGCACATATACATACATGTATATATGTATTGCCCAACGAAACGCGAGTCATTAGCGCGGACTTTGTTCGCGAGAGCTGCGCGCGAATTTCATCAGCGAGAGATAAATCGCGCGAAGATTTAATAAGATTTGCGAAAGTCTGCATAAGTGTATGTGTATATGTGTGTGGGTTGTTGGGCAAACCGACAGCTTCGCTACACCCAAGGCGAGATAGATAATAAGCTGTGAGGTAGCACCTGCAACTGTGTGCGGCGTGCGGTTTATTGATCGAACTGGACATGGAATTTATTTGTGTAATTCTCCTATAGTCGTTACAATGATTGAGTTTTTTTTTTACTTTAGTTTTTATTCTTTGGAGAGTTGAGTAAAAAAAAACTTGGAACGATTGGATTTTTAAAAGTATACTTATTGGAATTTTCACGGAACACTGAACTGTAGCTTTTAATTTTTTTTTGTAATGCCTTCGATATTGTGCTGTAGTAGGTAGAGTATAATATCTCACGGAATTACGCAAAGAATATGTGTACAGTTCGGTAATTAAATTTTCACGGGATCGTGGATATAATCATGTGCGAAACCGCCGGGAGGAAACATTATTCGATCATCTAACGTACATGGCTTATCTGTCTGTTGCATAAAATCTGATAAATAATCTCTGGTATATGTATACGGCTGCATTTCTCGATGAAATTAATATTATAGAATCTCGATTGGATAAAAAAATATTCGCGTAATCGCGTATGTATGCCTGATGGAAAATAAATAGACTGTGTTTGGGTTCGTTAATTAAGTGCGCATGTCAATTTTTTGTTTGCTCTCGCGACGAGCATCACGTAACTTGCATTTGGAAACTGTCTTTTCTCAAATACACACAAACATCTTAAAATTAATCACACGATTAATAACCCCACACCATAAGATTAAATAAATTTACTCTCGATCGGTCTCTAATATAGACTCTCATCGTCCACGTAACTAAAACACACTACTACTCCAGCGAAGCTTCAACTTTCCCGCCTTATATCCAATAATTAGCAACGCAATGGCATTCATTTTCTCAGCTCAACGTGAAAAACAATTATACCTAACCTATCTCCTACTACTATCTGCCCTCGCCATCGTCCCGAACAATTTTTAAAAGCTCACGGACAATTAGCCGGTGGCGCCCCCTAGCGAGTGAATTTTCGCACGTTGGAGAACCGCTCCCATAGTATATAGAGAAGAGAGAGAGAGAGAGATAGCCATCGACGATTTCACGCAGCGCCTTTGGGAAATTATTCCGAAAGGGAGATTGAATTCGCGGGAGTCGAAATCGTGAGTGACTCGAGAATGACTGACGCCGCCGTGTCGAGGTGAATATGCATGTATCGGTATAGCTTTTACCTTTGTCGCGACGCTTGGATTTTGCAACTGATACTTGTGGAGCTGAGAAACCGTATATTTTTCTTTTGAAAATAACTCGTTTTTAATTTGATTCCAGAGGATGATGAATTACGTTTGATAATGACAATCGAAGCTAGTTTATTATGGTTTTTCCATTTCGGAGAACGCTTTGATTTATCGGGTCCTGACGAGAATTGAAATTTTAATGTGCTTATATATACAGCCAAAGAAAAAAAAAAGAATCATTGCTGATTATTCCGTAAAGTAGGTTTACAACCTACTAATGATGACAATTATATACTAGCGATAAATTATGCTAATTTGACAGGTATTTCGTGGAGATCGGTATAATTATTTGTTTTAAAAATCCCGCGTATATATATACATACACCTCAGAACGCGCGAATCGGCTCTTTGGAAATAGCATTTCGACCATCGCAGTCGCCCGTATAAAACTCGTTCGTCTTCCAAAAAACGAATCGCTTACCCAATCCGCCTCCTGCGCAGCTTATAAAATCGCGTTTGCGCGAATTATGATATTCCCATTGCATGCATGCATGCTAACCAGCAATGAAACCGAGCGATTAAGCAGGTACTTACTTTCGATTTTTTTTTCTTCAATCCAAGTAGTGCATTGCACAACCGCTGCATATGTGTATATAAAAGCTTTCGAGCACCGCGACTCTTTCAATCATTGAAAATGTCACGCATGAATTTTCCCGCGTACTTCTAAAGAAGTACGAGAGGGATATAACTTTCTAAGATATAAATCCTCATCTAAGCGGACTTTTATCCGGCGAAACGTCTTCCTTGGGTCGATTTACGTAATATACATACGTATAAGCTCAATCGGTCATCTCGTGAATTTTTTTTTTTCATAAAAACGCCGATATAGCGCAACGCAATAAATAATAATAAACGAGAGGCAGCATTAAGTTTAATTAGATTACGAGCTATTATATACATTCCGTGTCGGTGTACATGAGTACCTAACACGCCTGCGCGACTTATATCGCGTCGGAGATCTGCGAATAATAAAAGCCAATAACGCGTAACTGTCGTCGCGTATTTCTCTCTGCCGAGCTCATTGTGCGCAAGTTTTTACACGAGCATTAAAATCGCGCGGTATAGCTTCAATGACGCAAGGATTTCGACATGTATATGTATATCTGTAGCGGCAGTTCTAGTAAGGGTATAATGCTGGTAGTTAACGATTTAAAGCAGTAATAAATTTTTTTCGTTAGCAGAAAATTTGAAAAACGATATGGCATGTGCTTTGAAACACATCGAAACGCGCGTGTATTTCTATAAGGAAACGTAACTTTTTATTATTAAAAAGCTTCCTCTGATGGGAGAGGAAGCACACAAAAATTGCTTATGTCAGGTATACTATATTAACAGTAGACTCAGACAATTTTGAATGACCTGCATAAGCAAGCCCGATAAAGCAGTATTGACATAGGTAGCATATACATGCACACCGTTATATATGCTTAGAGGTATTACCTCCATGTATATATGCATTCCACGCGTAAATTCGTATTGAGGAAAATGAAAAGGTGTCTGTCCGCCACCTATCTTTGATAGCCGGAGACTATGAGAGAATTGAAATGTTCAAGAGGTGGGGGAAATGCTAGTCTAAAACTATATGCTTTGTTTCACGGCTTGGCACTGCTACGACTGATGATTCAGCTACAAAAACAACGATATTTGATAATCGTTTTATAAATCAACATTTAAATATTAATATCTGATCTCTACTAATTACAAACGCTCTGATTTTCACTATATAATTAAATTTCGCACAATCATTCGATAATTTTCCAATTTCTCGTCCGAGCAGCTCTTTGTGCCTATAACAACGAGGAAGTGAGTGTATCCGCAATTGTCTCTTCAGCCATTAAAATTGATTCTAAACGCGGATAATGTGTTAAAACAATAGCGGCGTTATGAATTTAAGCATCAGCGATATAATGCATCGCACAGCGGAAACCAATTAGTCTTATCTTCTGCTATATGATAGCATGTATATTAGCTAGCCTTATATTCGACCCATATAATACATCCATACAACCAATTTCCTTTTCGAATAAATCAATACCGAACGAATTGATACTCTGCCCCGAACACGCACGTCTCTTTGCTGCGAGATCTAAATGGAAAACTCGCAGGACGAATGATTTCTCAAAGTGGAACTCGGTGATACACATACCTTTCACTTTATAATATTTCATGCGACGCATATACATATATATATGTGTAGTGTATATAGATTTTATTATATAAATATATGTATACTCATGATCTACCGCTTATGGAAAATGCAAATTCACCCGCGAAGACAAAGAAAAGCAGCCGCGTATATACGCGCGTGTGTTTTTGATTTACAGCAATGCGACCGTTAACTCCTCAGATTAATAAATTTCAACGGCTGACTTAAATACCCGCGCGCTTTTCAAATACATAGAAAAAAAAAGACAATATCCTTTCATCACCTTTGTAGAAAAAAAAAAGAACGTTTATTACTCGTTCGCAAACATCATTATCCTCCGAAACAAAACGCCGCCTTTGTTACATCATATAATCGCAAATGCAAATTCCTTTTCGCCGTAAAATTATATCCATCTCTCGTCGTCAAAAGATCTCTATCGCTTTACCTCGGCATTATATACCGAAATGTCTGTGCAATTTAGCTAAACTCCAAAAAAAGACACGATATCTCGGAAACATCTTAACGATCAGGTGTGGCATATATTAGGTATATCCCTTGACGGTTCAATCACCCTTTCGCTGGATTTTACGTAACCATATAAATATACACCCGCTGACATTCTACTTCGATGCATAATAATCGCTCGTGCGGCGCACTTTTCCATTTTTCCATGGCGATATACGTATGTGTGCATGTTATAACGCGTGACTTTCAATGCCAATTGGACTGTTTTCCTTTTCCCTCACCTGGTATATAACTGCGTGTCTCTCGATTCTTCTTGGGTATATATACTACTGATGCGGCTTTTCATATCTCTCATATTACACATTTCGCTTTGAAGGTGATGTATATACATATATGTAGTGGATACATGTGGTAGACGAGGGAACGTTTGGATTGTTTATAATGAGAGAAGAAATTTTTGGTGTAAGTAAGTTTACTTTCTTAGTGATATTGGAGTTTATAAATTTACAAAGAATTAATATTTTCGCAGACAACCACTACATGGTCCTGTTTTGAAAAAACTATATACCTATACGTTTTATATCTATGTATACATGATAAAATCAAATACTACAAAATCTAAAAAGATCCGCTAAAACCTGATGGGATTCCAAATGATGAATCTGCCTTACCATCCTTCTGAAAAAAGATAAGAAAATATGTTTTTTTAATTATTTGTCAATAACCGCAATTGACAAATTATTATCCCGCGCAGTTTAGCATAAAAGCTCAATTGCGCGTTTGCTAATAAATCATGTGGCTTCTTTTTGCAACAGATATCAAGTAGGTATATAACCTCAAGTCAATTATTTATCAAGCATATAAAAAGAAATTCAGTCCCGTGAAACGACAAGTCAAATCAAACGGTGAAAAATACACGGGATCGAGAGTACATATAACGTCAGAGAGGATTTTCTGCGGTGCATCGAAGAAGCGGCTGCGGTCGGCAAAAGAACGGATTCATTGATTCGCGAAGTCGCTATGCATCGACACCGATTCGATTGGAGTTCTGACTTTCTTATGCGGGTGATGCTTTTTGCGAATAATTGCTTCGTCGATTTTCTTCACGAAATTTTTAATAAATCTAATCAATAAATTGTTATATAAAGTAGCTTCGTCTAGGTCGAATCACGTGCTTCCCACTACAATGTCATGATCAATAAAGCTGCAATAAACGATTGATTATCCTAAAATGATTGTAATTGATTGTCACCACCACCAACCTTATTCTTGCCGTTGCTTTCACCAGCAAAATTGAAGTTTCCCTGGATCTTTGCATTTCCATTACTTTCTCGTTCATTGGCACCTTTTGCGTCCGCATTGCCTCCGATACCGAAACCCTGAAGTCTATCCTTCACAGCTTGGAAATAACTGTCGAATTTGCTTTTAATCGCTGACGCGCCGGATACGTCGAATTGGACGTTGCCATCGAATTTGTTTGCTCCACTTGCCTGCGGTAACACGCATTTTTATAGTAATGAAAATTCTATTTTTTCATAAACTAATTTCACTTTATATATGACACAGAGAAGCATTTATAATACGACTTACAGAAGCTTTAGCTTTGTCGTCTTCTGCTGGCGCAGCCAAAGCTACAGCAAAAAGAGCCACAGCAAGAACGATGATTGACCTCATTTTTGTGAAGTTAAGTTTGCTAAGCTTCAGATGAAATGTAATTCAAGATTTTTCAAAAAATTTTTCAATAGAAAAATACGTAGCGAAAAAAATTGTACAAAACTTACCTAAGGCTTAGGTGAAATGCAGTCGTCGAAACGCTTCCAACGAAAATCGAAGCAAACCTCTACTGCGTTGCACTTATATACTGAAAACTCTACAAGATGATGTGAGACGTACGTTTTTGCAACAAAAGATCTCGCGATTCTTGCTCATCATCGTTTCCTCGAAAGCCTCGCGATATTCCCAATTAATGCAACGACACGAAAAACCAAGAACAAGCGTACACGCATAATTTACAAATATCATGACGCCTGCAAACTCCTTTTCATTCAAATTAGTCTATTATGTTTTCACAAGTTTCGAACGTCACTTGCTCACTAAAAACTGCGCCATAGCACCTGGAATAACTCATCCACAATTACAAGACGTAAAATACAAAACTATACGATAGAAATTTTCCCGTGTAATTGCTGTAAACATCAATATTAATTTCACGAAGCGAAAAATAGATACGACCCCCATCCAAGAATAATAAAGTTCCAGTAAGCCCATCACCCGCGTGTGTAAAGCATCACCGCAAGATTCAGCGAAAGTGTCCTCGTCGTAGTATATACTACACACAAGAGAGAACCGGACTTTATGGGTATCGTCCGATGCGCATACGCGCGTGCATAATCGTGGGCGGATGGAATGTCGTCGCGGTGAGTTTATAATACGATATCGGACGCGGAGATGCACCGCCATCACAGCTTTTGTTAGACGAGAAAGGAGTAGACGTGAACTTCGTGGAAATTCAAGATTTTTTTTTTTCAGCTGTGATAGGGTTGAGGTTCTAATGAAGTATAAACAAGGAGTATATCACGATCGTATGGACAATTTCTTTAACTCTGGTCAGCGATTCGCCTACGAAATTGGCGATTCGTTGGCCGACCAGACAGGCTATACTTTTCTTGTGAAATGGCGCGATTTGGAATAAAAAAAAAATAAGTAATAAAGTGAATGCAAGAGAAAAGGAAAAAGCGAATGGGGGACAAGCATATCCTTTTTCGTCGCGACTGTAAAATCCGACGAGGCCGAATTCAGAGTCGTAAAGGCTTGAGTGGCCATTTCGACGGCATAGAACTTTTCTCTCGTCTTGTTCGCTGCAGCTGCGGGAGATGGAACCGATGCGTCTTTTATTGCAGGAGTTTCTTCGCTTGTTTCTTTTTAGTAGATAAGCCTTTTATTTAACGATTATACAAGAGAACGTCAAAATTGATCGAGGATTATAATATTGTAAAAATTTTTTGCGGAGTATGGAGACGGTAAACACTTGCTATTTTTAGGACATGTATAATACAGCCGTGGTGAAGCGGAGATAAACTTCGAAAATGAGTATTTCATTTACAACTTTGAGCCGCCTTTGAATCTGAAATTTGTACAAATGCTAGCTTTAGCTGTTGTATAAAGCTTGAAAACTTATCTATCACAAAAAAATGCAAACGAATAACATTCGAGGTCTGAACGTGAACTAACCGGAGTTCCGAGAGAAAGTATACGACATACGTTAATAACAAGTATCCGTTTAACTGCATGCACTCAATGTCCAGGGAATACGAACAACAATTTTTTAAATACTTATTAATTAAAGCTCCTTTTTCTATTTTGATTACTTTATTTCACGTTTATCAGCTGTACATATGCTGATCTAAAAAAAAAGGCAAAAGCAGAGCCACTACTGAGTAACTAATGAATATACAACATTTTCTTGTATACAAATTAAATATTATATACTTGTTTCGAACAAAGACATTTACCTCATTTATAATCTTTTACAAAATTACAAAATCTTTAAAAAATATATTTACAACATCGTAATTTATGTTTATTTAAGTATAAAAAACGGAGGTTATTCACCTTGAACAGTATTAGAATTCAGTATATCTAAGGCTTCAGTATAATTCAATTCTTGTAAAATAGATTTCAAATGTTCAATTGATGCTTCTGGATCTTCTTCCGACCATATTACTAACATTTCTTGACATGGATCATGTGGTAATTGATTTTTAAAGAACACAATCTGAAAAATAAAAAACTGTATAAATTATACTATTCAGAATGTTTGTATAAAATCAGGTATTACTAGATACCTCATCTTTTGTATATCCTAACTTAGCAGCTAATGTTTCCCAGTCATCTTTCACAAATTTTGCCAATTTTTCAACTAATTCGCGACTTATTCTGTTAATACCTTTAGGTAATGATTCTGTTGTTTCAACGCTTGATTCCTGTTTCAACGCTTCTTCATTGAAGTCTTGTTCAATTTGTTCAGGGGGTGGTGTGTCTCCTGCCTCTTGCTTTATGTCAGTTAGAACCTGCTATAATAACAATTTTCTTTTTAATATTTTGATTATTGAATTCAATATTAAAATCAAATCATAATTACATTTGTAATACATACTGGTCTATCTTTAGCTATTTTTTTTATCATTATTTCTAGGTACTCCTGCAGTTTATTAATGGGGTAATTTCCATGAACGAAAAAGTGCGGGCTTCGCCTTGCCAATAACCTGAGTGCTCTCCAGCCAAAGTTACCATCATTGATTTTCCTATAAAAACATATTTATTATATATTGTTC